>CM076854.1:77912850-78092493 GCA_039519185.1 Astragalus membranaceus | reverse complement strand
AAATGGCAAACTCGAAGGCATGGAGAAGAAAGTAACGCTCACCAGAAGGTAGAGGCGTGGAGCAGAGACGGATGATGCTGCGGTAGCGTGAGTAGAGAGAAGAGAAGAGGTTGATGGTGAGTAGAGAGAAGAGAAGAGAAGAGGTTGATCGTGGCTGATGGTGAGATGAAGAGGTTGATCGTGGCTGATGGTGAGATGAAGAGGGAAGAGAAAAGCGAACTTGACTGAAGAGAAGAGAAGAGGTTGGGTCGTGAAGGGGGAAGAGAACAGAGAACAGCGTGAAGAGAGAAAAGAAGAATGGGGTTAAATGAGTGTTCAGGTGAGACAAATGCAAATTAAAATTATACTTGATGTTTCCGACGGAATTCCGACGAAATTAGCCGTCGGAATGTACCGACGGAACCAAATTTCGTCGGAAACAAAGCGGGAAAAGCCTTAAAATGTGTGCACTAACTTACCGAGGAACAATTCGTCGGAAATTTGCGACGAGAATGGGTCCGTCGGAAATTCTGGTGGGAAAACAAAGGTTTTCTTGTAGTGAATCAATACTATATCAGAAAATGGAAAGACCATTTGGCTAATTTACATAGAAGTTCTAATCAACTCTCACTAAAAAAGATGTTCAGTAAAACTAGAACTTGCTTCAAGGATTTTTCTTCATACGTATCTTTTAATTGAGCTTTCCCTTTCTCTAAATAGATTAACACTAACAAAATTTTCAATTGAAATAAAGCTGGGTAGTGGTCATCCTAAGCAAGGACCGGCTCCGGTTGGTGCTTCTCTACATTCAGCCACGCCACAGTGAGCCCCGAAGCGATCTTCTTAAAGTTGCGGCACGAAATCCGGCAGCCAATTGCTGGCTCTGAATAACCAGCCCGACAAGAAGTTAAATTCTTCGCACACTTACTTGAGCAGTGCGAAAGACTGGGGAATGGACCAAAAATAAAGAGAGTGTTGCATTGTGGTAAAGAATTCATTTTTAATTTCCTTCTCTTTGCGAGATATGAAGAGTATTTCAGATCAGACTTTCTCTTATACACTGGCATACGATCTTCTTAAAGTTGCGGCACGAAATCCGGTAGCCAATTGATGGCTCTGAATAACCATCCCGGCAAGAAGTTAAATTCTTCGCACACTTACTTGAGCAGTGCGGAAGACCGGGGAATGGACCAAAAATAAAGAGAGTGTTGCATTGTGGTAAAGAATTCATTTTTAATTTCCTTCTCTTTGCGAGATATGACGAGTATTTCAGATCAGACTTTCTCTTGTACTCTGGCATACTTTATTCTTCAATAGTGACCTAAAATATGAGTATTTGGAAGTGTAGTCTATGGACACAATGAGAGATTTCTTCTTTTTTTTTTACTCTTGTTCTGAAGGGTTTTCTATCCATTTCTCTCTTTTGAGCTTTGAGAATTCTTTTCTTTTCATACTTTAGTGTCTTGTCACGTATATCTTACTTTTGCGTAGAAGAAATGTTAAGCTCCTCTTTTTTTAGCATGATTAATAACTATGACTATTGAGAGAAATGTTCATTGATTTCTATCTGTTGTAGATGAGCTCGCGAGATTCCTTGAAACGACTTCTCATTTAATGCTTTGTGTGCTCTATGAAAACAGAATGACACCTTTGAGAATACCATCTCTAATAGTCCTTTGTACAAAAATATATTCTTTTGAATTCATTTTTTGAGGTAGACTTTGTCTTTTTAACGTATTCTCCTTATTATATTAACTTTTGATGATTGGAGAAGCCTTGTACCATTAATCTTTTGCTTCTTATAGTGTATATGTTCATTAATTCCATTAATAGCTTTCAGCAGATACTTGATCTTTATGTTCATTACAACTTTGAATGGATGCTTTGTTAATCCGACACTTTCCTTAAGACAGATGTTTTTGTACTCAAATGCACTCTTCTTTTGTGTATATAGACGCTTGTTTGAGTTAGCTTGTCTTCTTGTAGATCAGATGCTTGGAGCTTCATGCTTCTTTGAAATAGATGCTAGGGACTTCATAACTTTTAAGCTTGTCTTCTTGTAGATCAGATGCTTGGAGCTTCATGCTTCTTTGAAATAGATGCTAGGGACTTCATAACTTTTACTACATGCACTGTCTTTAGATGATGAATCTCAGCTTGACTTCTTACTTCAAATGCTTCAGCATTGTCTACAAACATATATACAATTGAACTTCTCTTGATCACTTTCTTTGATGCTTTGACATATCTTCACTTATAAGCAAGTCTACATAAAGTTAGCAGATATTGTATCTAGCAGGTTTGCTAGGAGACATGAAAGTAAGTTGGCTTCTACCTCTAGCTAAGAGAAAACACATTTGTGGCTCCTCATCGTGCCAATAGACAAAGTCATCAAATACTATATCACATGAGTAAATTTTTTCCCTTACTATGAGTAAATTTTTTTTCCTTACTATTTCAGATAAGAAAACTTGAGGAGTTGCGAAGAAGGTCCTATGGTCTAGATAAGAAGATTTGCTCACTCTTTTGATCAAGACAATCGGCTTTAGTTCATCTTTTGAACCAACTAAGTTGTAATGTGCTTTGTTTTTGAACATTAATATATATATCAATGAAGAATTGATTTTTAAAACGTTTTATGTGTACCAATCTTTAATTCTATATACAAAGACAACGGGTGGTACTGGTAAAACAAACTCAAGCATTAGCCACAATGGGTGGTACTGGTAAAACAAACTCAAGCGTTAGCCAAACTAAAGTTTGTAACTAGGTGAAACTTGAAAGTTGGTACACATTACTAAATTACACCCAAATGAATGCTATCCATATATAACCTTCCCAACTATGAAGCAATTTAAAGCAAAACTGAAAGTATGTGTTCTGGATTGGACCTTGGGCCCAAACTGACCCGGGGCAGGCCAAAGACCGGCCCAAAATCAAGATGGATCAATCATGACCCGAATCCACTTGGATCAACGGTTGAGATCTACCCCCGTAGGGGCTCACCTGATCAAACGGTCGAGATCAACCAGACTGATCCAATGGCCAGCGTTGCCCCTCTTGTACTATATAAAGAATGATTGCTCCCACTAAACAGGTAGACACAATCTCAACCCATACTATTACTCTGCTCAAACTCTTATTCCACTGACTTCGGCGTCAGAGTGTCATTGCAGGTACCACCGCCTGGACAGGACTCTGAGCACGACCAGACATTATTCACCCAGTCAAAACACAAAGTTGGACTAAGGACTCGACTATTCACCCCATCTTGAGGTCGAGCACCACAGTTCATTGGCGACCGGAGTGGGAGCTCCATTCCAGGCGTGATCCCGACCTCGTTCCTATAGCTCCGAGAGGCAGACCACCCCGCCAGAGGAACCCGCTCTTGCAAAGCGTGGTTGGTACCCCTGACCAGCCACAACCGACCCCAGAGGGTGTTCCGATCACCTCAGAGTGCACTGTTGAAAGAACACCATCTGGACCGGCCACTCAGGCAAACATCGTACTACCACAGAACGCCGTACAGCAGATTCTGGAAATACTGACTCAAGTGACTTCAAGGCAGGCCAACGTCACGCCGGAAAGAAGGAACCCATCCAGGCGACATAGATCACCTCCAAGAAGGCATCTCGTTCACCGCTCTCCACCTCGACGAAGGGATCGAGGAGGGACTCTGACGGCACGAAGAACGACGCCCTCCTCAACCGACCCTACTTATTGGCCAGAGGAGTCCTCTTACCTGGAATCGTCATACGACTCCTCTGGGTCGCCCGCCCGGTCGAGAAGTAGGTCATCTGACCGGTATGCCCGATCACACCACGAGAGTCGGTCATCGGAACGATAGAACCGCTACCAAAACTCTCCAGAGCGATGTGTTCATCGAGGCCGACGCTTCGATGACCGACCACCTTGCAGAGAAAGGATTGGTGTGTGGATGGGACATTTTTCCCCAGAAATTGACGAGTATCCCGTCCCTCGTGCCCTCGAAAAACCCCTGTCGGACTTGAGGATGTACGACGGGGTCAAAGATCCAGATGCCCACCTGAGATACTTTAATTTGATGATGCAATACCAAGGAGCGTACGGGCCAGTAAAGTGCAAAATATTTCCCTTAACCATGGAACGACCGGCCTTGGAATGGTTCACGAAACTGAGGCCGAACACAATCTCATCCTGGGAACAGCTTGCCAGGGTTTTTTCTGCCCGTTTTACATCTTCGAGGGTGAAACCCAAATCACATGCAATCCTCAAAGAGATCAGACATGAACCCAGTGAAACACTCCGCGACTACGTAGAGCGGTTTAACAAAGAGGCTGCCAACGTAAGAGGACTGGAGGACGACATGAGACTGTGGTTCCTCCGGGACGGACTTCGCACAGGCACTTTATTCGAGATTGAAGTGGGCGTAAACGAACCACCCAATTTAGAAACTTTCCTCCGCAGATCTCAAAGATTCATGAACTATGAAGAAAGGGCAATGGCAACACAAGCCCTCACGGGGGAGAGATTAAAGAGAACCAAGGGGAGCGTAACCAGAGATCGAGAAGGGATCAGGGAATTCCCTTTAGGGACTTCAAACCAAGAAAATTCCCGGACCGCACTAAGCTGAACACGTCCTACGCCCAGATTCTAAATGAATGCGCAAATGCCGAATTCAAAAATATGAGGAGACCTGAACCAATGGTCCTCAAGGAAGGGTAGCGCCCGTCCCGGAAATACTGCTGCTATCACCGCAGTAACGGGCACGACACCAACAACTGTATGGCCTTGAAAGATTATATAGAAGACCTGATCAGAAAGGGAAAGCTTACCCAATATGTTAAGAAGGGACAGACAGAGGAACAAGATGATAAGCCAGTAACTGGCTCTCCTCGAAAGGAGAAGACAGCGTTCAACGAAAGGTCCAAAACAAGAGAGAAGGAGGACGATGAGGATGAAGTACTACCAAAATCTAAAGCACGCCAAATCGCTATGGTGATTACCGGGGGATACCCTAGTACTGAAAGAGAAACTAACAAGTCCATGAAAAGAAGATGGAAAGAAATTATGAGCATCTCTTATACATCCATTCCCATGGTTATCACGAAGACGCCGCCCATATCCTTTGAGGAAAACGACCTGCTAGATGGAAAGCCAAACAAACAGATTCCACTATTGATAGTCGCTGTAATGGCCAACGTGGAGGTTAGGAGAATCTTGGTCGACCAAGGGAGCTCAGCCGACATCATTTTTGAAGACCTCCTAGACGTGTTGAAAATTTCTAGAGAAGATCTGAGACCTTACCGGGGATCGGATTTGACCGGCTTCAATGGAACGTCCACAACACCACTCGGGCGCCGAGTTAATGGTCACCTTTGGAGACGACGGTGAAGAAAAACCACTGTACGGAACTGTAAAAACCGACTTCATAGTGCTCCCGATAAGATCGGTTTATCAATGTATGATTGGTCGACCAACCTTGGGACGACTTGAGGCAGTCCCCTCTACTGTCCATCTTAAGATGAAGCTCTGTTCCGATGAAGGAGAAGTGGTCACCCTCCAAGCCGACCTCCTCTCAGCAAAGAGGACATTCTATATGAGTTTGAAGGAGCAGGGGGAACGAGAAACAAATGGAGCGGATAAACCTAGAGAAGAAGGAAACGAAGTCAACATGGCCGACCTAGATGCTCGTTATGATCCTGATAGCGAGGTAAAAGAGGAAGACGACCTCCTGACCAGAGAGCTGAAGAAGCGAATTAAAAGACCAGAACCCGATGGACAATTCACTCAAATCCAGCTGGGGAACGATCCCCATAAAACAATAAAAATCGGGAACGATCTCCCAGAAGAAGTACGAACACAACTCGTCCAATGTCTTAAGAAACATTCTGACCTATTCGCCTGGAGCGCGGCTGATATGTCAACCCGTTAGTCAAGTGGGTTGCTCAACGAATGCGCGTTCAGAAAGAGGAAAAGGCACAAGCTGCCGTAAAGGCCGTCGAAGACTTGATCGAAGTAGACTTCATAAAAGAAATCAAATATACCACATGGTTATCAAACGTGGTCCTAGTCAGGAAAGCCAATGGGAATTGGCGCATGTGTGTGGATTACACTGACCTAAATCGTGCGTGTCCAAAAGATGCCTTCCCAGTGCCAGCGGGTTCCGACTACTATCGTTCTTAGATGCGTACTCGGGATATAACCAGATCGCCATGTACCCACCTGATCAAGAGAAGACGACATTTATGGCAGGAAGAGGAAACTACTGCTATTAAGTTATGCCCTTTGGGCTAAAAAATGCAGGAGCGACCTATCAACGAATGATGAATAGAGTTTTCCAAGAACAGATCGGCAGGGTAGTAGAAGTCTACCTAGATGACATGATCGTCAAGAGTAAAATAGATACTAACCATGTGGCCGACTTGGAAGAAGTATTTACAGAAGCCCGTAAGAACTCGCTCAGGCTAAACCCTGAGAAATGCACGTGTGGAGTAAGAACGGGCAAATTTTTAGGCTTCTACCTAACAGAAAGGGGAATTGACGCCAACCCGGATAAATGTCGAGCTGTGACTGAGATGAGGCCGCCCACAACCAAAAAAGAGATACAAAAACTAAACGGGATGGTGGCCGCCCTTTCACGATTCATAGCCCAAGCAGCAAACAAGTCACTCCCACTTTTTAAACTGCTCAAGAAGGAGACAGAGTTTGAAAGGACGCCCGCGTGCAATCAGGCTCTAGATCAGCTGAAGACCGCTCTACTGCAACCCCTTGTACTGACAACACCGGAGCCAGGAGAAACTTTATACCTCTACCTAGCGATCACCGATGAGGCACTAGCAGCAGTATTGATACGGGAAGGCGGCTCCAAGCAAAATCCTATTTATTTTATTAGTAAAGCCCTTCAAGGTCCCGAGCTCAGGTATCAGAAGATTGAAAAGTTAGCCCTGGCGTTAGTGGTCGCCGCTCGAAGATTAAAGCCATACTTTGTAGCCCATCAGATCGTCTTAAGGACGGACCAACCCATACGGCAAATCCTCCATAGACCGGACCTAGCAGGAAAATTGATAAAATGGGCGATTGAGCTATCACAGTTTGGCCTCAAATATGAACCCAGGTCGGCCACCAAAGCCCAAGCATTGGCCGACTTTCTGGCTGAGATGACCCCAATCCCTGCAACGGTAACGCCAGTTTGGACCCTACATGTGGATGGCTCGTCAAACAGCAAGGGTAGTGGGGCGGGCTTGATTCCGGAAAACACTGAGGGAACGACTATCGAGGCAGCTTTAACTCTCTCCTTTTCAACATCCAACAACCAGGCGGAGTACGAAGCATGTATTGCTGGGCTTTTGCTTGCCCGCGAGTTCAATGTAAAGAGAGTAGAGCTGCACTCAGACTCACTCCTGGCTATATCCCAAATTAAAGAAGTGTTCGATGCCAAAGACGTAATCTTGCAAAGATATCTGGCGAGGGTAAGAGAACTACTTGGACACTTTGAATACGCGGCAGTGAAGCACGTGCCTCGATCAGAAAATATTAGGGCAGGCATATTATCAAAATTGGCCAGCACGAAAAACCCGGGGAACCATAGGAGCGTCATTCAAAAGGTCCTACTTCAACCCAGTGTACAACTAGACATCGCTTTGCCTTCAGATATCTGCATAGTCGACTTGGGTTCATATTACAAAAGCACTCGCTCACAATAGACAGTATAGCACAAATGAGGTGTCAAAAGGTTGCCCAATTAGAGGCTCATGTCCCTGAAGAACACATTTCTGTGAACAAAAGCACTCGCTCACAATCTCTCTAAGTGTTTAGGGACTAGTGAAAATATACACTCAAGTTTCAACAAAATGCACATTACCATATGTTTGTAATTTGACCAAATCTCCACTAAATAGTTCACATGCATGCAAAAGATGGGGTTTCATGGGTTGTAATGGGGCCAGGGTGAATTCATGCAGGGTAGGAAATAAGAACAAGGGATAATCAAAGGGCTAAAAACAATAAACAAATAGTAACATTTGAAACTAAATATGGAGCTCCTATTTATTTTACAAATTTTGTCCAAACTCCAAGTTAAAATCACTTCCTTCTTCACTCTTTTTTTTCTATTGAGTCGACTCTTTTTGATTTGCTTTTTGCTCTTGAGTAGACTCTTTTTTTTTGGATTTGCCCTTTGGCTCTTTCATTCTTTTGATGTGCCTTTTCCTCCTTCTTGCTTTCCTTTTTTTTTCATTTTCATTTTTTTTTGGAGGAAAAGGTAAGTACATGAAAACTCATATTGTTTCCTTTGTAAGAGAATATTCTTGTGAGCACGTCATTCACTCTCTCTTTTTTTTCCTGACAAGATAGACAACTAAATTATAGGACAACATTTTAGTCCTAACAATATAGACAACTAAAAATATAGGACGAAATTGTAATTTTCAATAGTTGCTCCACATTTAATTCCAAATAGTTACCACAAACAAAAAGGAAAAATTATATCTGGGTACCAAAGAAAAAAAATATAACAATTAAGCTCAAAGGGGACAACTAAGGGATAAGTTCAATAAACAACTCTGGGGCCAGAAAAATACCTAAATTACCCAAATCTTTTTACATGATGCAAATCAATTTCCGCCTTGAAATGGTCAAAAGACAAATTCTAGAATGTAGCAAATTGGGAAACACACTCATAGAAAGAAAAGGGGTACAAATTTATGATTTAGTATCAATCCCCTTATGAAGGCTCAGATCTCACATTTAGAAGCTAATTCACAAAAAGTACTCAACAGGGACAATTGCTAATTATCAGCTTCTTAAGGACATCCTCATAGTTACAATCAAGCACAAGTCTGTCAAGTAAATTAATTATGGGATCCCCTAAAGGCAAAATTTCTATTTTTTTTAACTTTAAGCATAATTCATTCAAAACAAGCCAGAAAAAAAATGCTATCAACATATATGGTGGGTAGGTGCATTAATAGAGATCACGTGACAAACAAATAAACTCTCCTCCCCCACACTAGCATGAAGCATGGTCCTCAATGTAAAATGATCAAATAGAAACCAAAAGAAATAAATGAGAGAGAGAGAGAGAGTAATAGTGACTTCCCTGAGAGAGCTTGTAGTCCGGGCTTACCCCTAAAAACAAAACAAAACAAAAATGAGAGAAAATAAAACACAGGTTGCCTCCTGCAAAGCGCTTGTTTAACGTCTAGAGCTTGACGGTATTAGAGTCAGTCCTTGAGGGCAGTGACATAGCTCACTTGACTCAACCCTTCCTCAAAATGCTTCACACGCTGCCCATTGACCTTAAAATGGTGCCATCATCATGAGATACCTCAAGCACTCCATAAGGAAAAACTTGAGTAACAGTGTAGGGTCCATACCACCTTGAGCGCAACTTTCCTGGAAAAATACGCAAACGTGAGTTATAAATTAAAACTTTTTCACCAACATGGAATTCACGCTGCTGGATGCGCTTATCATGCCACTTTTTAGTCCGCTCCTTATATAACTTGGCATTCTCATAAGCTCCCAGACGGAGCTCATCCAATTCATCGAGCTGCAGCAACCTATTTTCACCTGTAAGCTGAGCATCAAAGTTTAGAAATTTTAGAGCCCAAAGTGCCTTATGCTCTAATTCAACAGGCAAATGACATGATTTTCCAAAAACGAGACGGTAAGGAGACATCCCAATGGGGGTTTTAAAAGCAGTTCTATAGGCCCATATTGCATCATCAAGTTTCAAAGACCAATCTTTTCTTGATGCACTAACTGTCTTCTCTAAAATCCTTTTCAACTCTCTGTTTGAAATTTCAACTTGCCCACTAGTTTGTGGGTGGTAAGGAGTTGCTACCTTATGAGTGACACCATATTTGCTCAAAAGATTTTCAAATTGCTTATTATAAAAATGAGTGCCACCGTCGCTAATAATGGCTCGGGGAGTGCCAAATCTAGAGAAAATGTTTTTCTTTAAAAATTTCACCACCACCCGAGCATCATTAGTGGGTAAGGCTACAACTTCCACCCACTTAGACACATAATCTACAGCAACAAGAATATATTGATTTGAAAAAGATTTAGGGAAGGGCCCCATAAAGTCAATACCCCATACATCAAATATCTCACAAACCAAAATGTTGTTTAAAGGCATCTCTTGACGCCTAGAAATATTGCCATTCCTTTGACAACTATCACAAGTTTTCACAAATTCATGAGCATCTTTAAATATAGTAGGCCAATAAAAACGACATTGTAAAACTTTATATGCAGTTCTATTTGGGCCAAAGTGGCCACCTACCTCTCTAGAGTGACAATGCTCAAGGATAGAAGTTATCTCTTCCATAGGAACACAACGCCTAATAACCTTGTCTCCACATACTTTAAATAGGTAAGGGTCACAAGTAGTGTCTAGCATCAGAAATTAATTTCTTCTGTTGCTGAAAAGAAAAATCAGGGGGAACAACCTTACCCACCAAATAGTTGACAATGTCTGGAAACCAAGGAATAGTAGAAATAGCTAAAAATCTCTCATCAGGGAAAACCTCCTTGATCTCCCCATCATTTGAGGCCTGCATCACACTATGGTCAAACCTTGAGAGGTGGTCAGCTACAAAATTCTCTGAGCCTTTCTTGTCTTTAATCTCCAAGTCAAACTCTTGTAGCAACAAAATCCACCTGATTAACCTGGGTTTAGCATCCTGTTTTCCAAGCAAATATCTAATGGCAGCATGGTCAGTGTAAACAATAACTTTAGAAAGAACAAGGTAATGACGAAACTTGTCAAAAGCAAACACTACAGCTAGCAACTCTTTCTCTGTGGTAGTATAATTTCTTTGAGCATCATCAAGAGTGCGACTAGCGTAGTAAATGGTATAGAATACCTTATTCTTTCTTTGCCCCAAAACAACCCCCACAGCAGTATCACTAGCATCACACATAATTTCAAAGGGAAGCGACCAATCGGGGGCAACAACAATAGGGGCACTAATTAATTTTTCCTTTAAACAATTAAAAGCCTTCAAACAAGTGTCAGAAAAATCAAATGTGGCCTCCTTAACCAAGAGGTCGGTCATAGGCTTTGCAGTTTTTGAGAAGTCTTTAACAAACCTCCTATAGAAGTCGGCATGGCCAAGAAAACAACGGACCCCCTTAACAGAATTGGGTGGGGGCAACTTTGCAATTACCTCAACCTTTACAGGATCAACTTCAATGCCTCTAGTGGACACCTTATGTCCTAGAATAATGCAATCTTGTACCATAAATTGGCACTTCTCCCAATTGAGCACTAAATTGGTATCCCTGCATCTCTGCAACATTGAATTCAAGTTATGTAAACAATCCTCATAAGAGGATCCAAAGACGGTAAAATCATCCATGAATATCTCAATGCATTTTTCAACCAAGTCAGAGAAGATAGCCATCATGCATCTTTGGAAAGTGGCAGAGGCATTACATAAACCGAATGGCATCCTTTTATATGCAAATGTTCCATATGGGCAAGTAAAAGTAGTTTTTTCTTGATCTTCAGAAGCCACTGGTATTTGCAAATAACCGGAATATCCATCCAAACAACAATAATAATCATGACCTGCCACTCTCTCAAGCATTTGATCAATAAAGGGAAGGGGGAAGTGATCTTTCCGGGTGGCATCATTTAGTTTTCTATAATCAATGCACATACGCCACCCGGTAGTTTTCCTAACTGCAATTAATTCATTTTTATCATTCTCCATCACATTAGTACCTCCCTTTTTAAGAACACATTGAACAGGGCTTACCCACTTACTATCAGAGATAGGATAGATGATACATGCATCAAGAAGCTTAATCACTTCCTTTTTGACCACCTCTTTCATGTTAGGATTGAGGCGGCATTGAGGTAGTGCCCGGGGTTGGTAATCATCCTTCATGTAGATCTTGTGGGTGCAAATTGAGGGACTAATGCCTTTTATATCATGAATAGACCATCCAAAGGCTTCTTTGTTGGCCCTTAATACCCTCAAAAGCTTATCCTCCATGGTATTTGTCAAATCTGCAGAAATAATCACAGGCAAAGAGGAAGGGGGATGCAAGAAAGCATATTTTACATTTGAAGGAAGAGGCTTTAATTCAAGCTCAGGAGCCTCTTCAATTGAAGGTTTGGGATTTGGAGTATTACCCCATTCCAATTCCTCAAATCTATCGTTACTCCAATTTTTCTGAGGGTGGTGAGCCTGCAAAAACATTAAGAACTCTTCTTCCTCACCACCCTGCAATATGCCAAGTCCCTGCAAAGTAAGTACTTTTTCTAGAGGGTCCTGAATTCTAAAATCATCAGAACTTTCAGAGGTAACCACATCATTAATATCCATAGCATGAATAAAATTACAAGAAGCAAATGAGGAAGGATTTTTTAACGAGTTCAAGACTTGAAATACAATTTCCTTATCTCCAAATCTCAAAGTCAATTTTCCTTGCTGAACATCAATTAAGCTTTTTCCTGTAGCTAAGAAAGGACGCCCCAAAATAATTGGGACTTCCTCGTCTTCTTCCATATCCAATACAACAAAATCAGCAGGGAAAATAAACTTATCAACCATAACTAAAACATCCTCCACCACTCCACAGGGGTGGGCAATGGATCTATCAGCTAGCTGCAAAGTGATGTTAGTAGGATGTGGTTCCTGCAAACCAAGCTTTCTAAAAACAGAAAAAGGCATCAAAATTATACTTGCTCCTAAATCACATAAAGCCTTTTCAAAATGAGAGTTACCAATTGTACAAGGGATAGTAAAACTACTTGGATCTTTAAGCTTAGGTGGTAACTTTTTTAGAACTATAGCAGAACATTCCTCATTGAGCCTAACTGTTTCAAAGCCTTCTAACTTCCTTTTGTTAGAAATAATTTCTTTTAAAAATTTGGCATATTTAGGCATTTGAGCAATAGCTTCAGCAAAAGGAATGTTGATACGCAATTTTCTAAATATTTCAAGAAATTTGGCAAATTGCTTATCATGCTGCTCATTTTTAAGTCTTTGAGGATAAGGAACATTTACCTTTGCTTGCTCATATTTTTCCCTTTCCTTTTTGCTTTCCTCAGAAGTGCTCCCCTCAATAGGAGCTTGTATTTCTTTCTCGGGCGCCCGTCCATCTTGATTGTTTTCTTGAACCAGCTCCTTGCCACTCCTAAGAGTGACAGCCTTGCAATGCTCATTTCTTGGATTAGGCTCAGTTTGGGTAGGCAGTGAGCCTTGAGGCCTTTGAGACAACACAGTAATGAGATTTGACCCTTCAGGCTTCCAAATTCGTTGTTCATGGCTCCCTCCAAGCTTCCAAATTTTTCATTTGTCTGCTGCATAAACCTTGTCAACACATCATTGGTATCCAACTTTTTCTCCTCTTGCCTTTGCACATGTGGAGGCTTATAGGAGTTCGAGCTTTGCTCCTTTTGTTGTCCTCCCCAAGAGAAATTAGGGTGATTTCTCCAACCCGGATTGTAAGTGTTTGAATAAGGGTCATTTTGGGTCCGGTTGGAATTCTGAACATAATTGTCCTCTTCAGTTGAGGTTGTTGGCCGGCCCTGTGCTTTTATCAGTTCTTCTATGGATGGCAACCTCTCATCAGTCCTGTCCATGTAATTGGCTAAAACACCCATGCACGGGTGTCCAACTTTTTCCATGTATCTAACTAAAGCCTCTTGCATACCAGGCCTTAACTCACTTTTCTTCTGACCAAGATAGTTGACTTCTTCAGTTAGGCCTCCCCAGAGATTATTTGTGATGTCACTAGTGGAGGTAACTATTGGAGTGGATTGAGCTTGTACCTTCATCATAGATTGCACCTGTTTTGAGGAGCATCCAGCTTTATGTCAACACTAGTGTCATCTTCAACCTTGTACATCCCAGCTGATTTCTTCATGTGTCTGTCACTTGTCTCCCATTGGGCATTATCAGCTGCTATCTCTGCAATTAAGTCATATACTGTCGCAGGTTCTCCATTCATTAGAGAGCCTCCACAAGCCATTTAACAATTCCCCTATTTTGAGAAGATAATCCGTTGCAAAAATATTCAAGCAATTGCCACTTCTCAAATCCATGATGTGGACAACTTCGAAGTAAGTCTTGAAATCTTTCCCAAGCTTCATGTAAAGATTCTTGCTCGAGTTGAGCAAAACTGATTATTGCACCTCGGATCTTAGTAGTCTTACCTGGAGGGAAATATTTGGTCAAGAATTTTTGTTTCAGTTGGTCCCACGTGGTAATGGACTCAGCAGGTTGAGAGTCTAGCCAAGCAGATGCCTTGTCAGCCAATGACCATGGAAACAATCTCACTCTAATGGCATCAGGAGTGACACCATTACAAATTACTGAGTCTGCCACCCTCAAGAAGTTTCTAAGATGAGTGTGCGGGTCTTCTGTTGGTGCACCTCTGAACATAGTCGAATTCTGAACCATTTGAATCAAGCTGGGTTTGAGCTCAAAGTTAGTAGCTTGGTGGATTGACTATGCTTGTAGTGATATTCGCTGTGGGAGTAAAGTAGTCCTGAAGAGTTCTTCTCGGATTGGCAGCCATCACTCTTGTCTCTTTTCTTATCCTTCGAGCAGTTCTTTCAATTTCTGGATCAAAAACCAAAATAGGCTCTTGGGAGCGGGTGAGCATGCACGAGTAATAGTAATAAAAATAAAACTAACTAATAAAATAAAACTAAATATAATTTTTTTTCCTTTTATTTAATTAAAACAAAAAATGAAATAAATGTCTAAAGCAATAAAAAATCTTTTTCGTTTAATATTATTAATTTAATCCCCGGCAACGGCGCCAAAAACTTGTTGCGTCAAAGACACACTTAGAGCAAGTATACTCTATCGCAGAAGTAGTATAAAAAATATCGTCTCCACAGAGATTAATTAATAAGTACCAAACTACTTAAGATTAATTATTATTTAGACGAACGAATATTTGGTGGTTATAGAAACTAAAAATAAAAAGAAATAAATAGCAAGAGTTAAAATGTAAAGATTAACCAATGGAGAGAGATCTAGGGTCACGGTTTCATTTGCAAGCTTGGATTCCTCTATGTCTAATTCTACCTGAATTCCTTGTTTTATTCAATTACCAATCCCTTTACTAAAACTATTAATCCGTTAGGTCATTCGCGATTAATATTCTTTTTCCTAAATTAACCCTTGTTTGGTCATGCAAGAATTTAAATCCAAGAAAAGAAATGATTGGAAGACTAAATTAACGTTTGGTCATGCATTAATCTTAGTCTCAATTATCCTATAGGTCCACCAACTAATTGCAGTACGGTCGCTGATCAACTAATTGATTATGAACATGCAAAGGGTTGTCAATCCTAATTATGTGATAAAAACAATAGGATAATATTAATTGAAATAAACACCGGAATTCAGATATGAAATTAGAACATAAAAATGTCTCTAAACATGCAAGATCCACCTAAGACCCTAGAAGAGAATTTAGCTATCTATACTAGTCAAGAACATTGGAATAAAATTAGGAATCATAAATTACAGAGATAAAAATAACCCGGATAGAGAAATTTCTGATCTTGAGAATTTAGTCTCCTTTTTCTGCTCGAGAGCTCTCTCACGGTGTAAAGAACGGGTACCCAAAACCGTCTCCTCTAGTTGCCGGCGCTACTGTTTGCTTCTCGTATGTACTGTGCGTCCTCGATCTCTCTCTGTGCGGCTGCGTTCTCCTTGGTTCCTTTTAATTATCAAAAGGTTTAAATAGTTTTTACCCCCCTGCAAATATACCCATTATCCAGTTACCCCCTGCAAAAAAAAAGGTTTGAAAAACACCTTGTAAAATGTAACGTTATCCAGTTACCCCCCTGCTGTTAACTTTTCTGCTAAAAAAATGTAAAATGTAATTTTATCCAGTTACCCCCCTAACGTCAGTGCCACGTGTCACCATATTATTGGGTCTCTGTGACACGTGGCACTGACATGCCACGTCAGCATCTATGTCACCACTGCCACGTGGCACTGACATGTGCCACGTCAGCAACCAATGGATGGCTGCCACGTGGCAGTGTTGTTAATTCAAAATAAATCTTTAAAATGCCTAAAGTGAGACTTGAACCCATGACCCCTTACTCACACCCACAACTCCTAACCATTGAGCCAAATTAGTACTTGTGATTATTAACTCATCTACTAATATATATTACATCATTGGCAATTAAATTAAAAAAAATCTGGGTTGTTCTTTTGGCAATTCATCTTCATTCTGGAAACAGATCCAATATCATTCATCATTCATCTTCATTCTGGAAACAGATCCAACATCATTCATCATCATTCATCTTCATTCTGGAAACTGATCCAACATCATTCATCCAAAATCGAAGAAGAAATTTGACGCAGCAGCAATCCGATGAGGATTGCGATTTAAAGAGAGAGTATTGCGATGAAGAAGATCTGAATGATAAGCAGAACAAAAACCAAATAGATTCGTTTGAAAATTATAGATTCGTTTTGCGATTGACGATTTGACGATTTGTTTTACGATTGACGATTTTGTTTTGTTTTGCGATTGACGATTTGACGATTTGAGGATTAAAATCGAAAAGAACAAAAACCAAATAAACCAAATCAAAATCAAAGAAACAACTCAGATCTACCCATGAACGAAATCTGGGTTGTTTCCATGTGGGAACGATGATTGAACCGAGCGAAATCTGGGTTGTTTCCATCATTTTGGTTGGGAACGATGATTGAACGATGAACGATGACGAATGATGAACGATGATGAACGATGAGGAAGATCCAGTGCAAGATGAATGATGAGGAACGATGATGAACGATGATGAATGATGAGGAACGATGATTTTTTTTTCATCGTGATGAACTGCGAGCTCCCAAGGAAGATCCAGTGCAAGATGAACGATGATGAACTGTTGTTTCTAGTTTTTTTTTAAAAAAAATTAATTGCGAACTACGTATTATGTATTTGTAATATATATTAGTAGATGAGTTAATTATCACAAGTACTAATTTGGCTCAATGGTTAGGAGTTGTGGGTGTGAGTAAGGGGTCATGGGTTCAAGTCTCACTTTAGGCATTTTAAAGATTTATTTTGAATTAACAACACTACCACGTGGCAGCCATCCATTGGTTGCTGACGTGGCACATGTCAGTGCCACGTGGCAGTGGTGACATAGATGCTGACGTGGCATGTCAGTGCCACGTGTCACAGAGACCCAATAATATGGTGACACATGGCACTGACGTCAGGGGGGTAACTGGATAAAATTACATTTTACATTTTTTTAACAGAAAAGTTAACCGCAGGGGGGTAACTGGATAACGTTACATTTCACAAGGTGTTTTTTAAACCTTTTTTTTTGCAGGGGGGTAACTGGATAATGGGTATATTTGCAGGGGGTAAAAACTATTTAAACCTTATCAAAATTAACTCTTTCTCTGCGTGGGGCTATTCTCCTTTGAATTCAATTGTGAAGCTCTTTGTTAATTCCCACTCTGTGCCGTCAATGATCCTTTCTAACTATTAAAAATATCTTTTTATTTTTCCGTGTGCGGCACTTTTCTTCTTTTTCAAGTCTAGGGTAGAGTCCATGTGCCTAAACCAAATTATGAGTCTGATCTTGGCTTTCCAAACAGACCGTGGGCCTTGTTTTTATTGGGCTGATAACAAAGCCAACTAAGAATTTGGCTTTTATTTCTTCTTTTATTTTTGAGCCCATATATATATTGAACTTTGAGTGACATAAAATTGGAATTTTATTCTTTTTATCTTTTTCTATCTTTCTGCAAAATAAGAGCAAATTAAGTTAGTAATTTATATTATTAATAATAACTGCTCTAAAAACGACTCAAAAGTGTCTCTAAAAACTGCACTAAATTGGAGCTTATCAGAGGGCCTATTCCAAGAACTTGGAATGCGATGAACTTGAGGAGATACTTCATATAAATTGGAAGCAATGAAAGAATATGTTGAATTGAGAAACGATTCATGTAAACCAACCAAAAACTATCTCAATCATGGTCATAAATTAAACGAGGCGTTTCTTTATTTTTTATATTAGAGTATATTTTCCCGCCCTAGGTTCTATTAAAACCTAAATCAAATTGGGCCGATTACTAACAGCGACTAAACCGAAGTTTGGTAAATTGCCCGATCGTAATATACTTGGTCGAACCAAGTTACAAACGAAGCGACCTAAAAAGGTGGTCGCACCTCCAGGGACCAAGTTCAAACCAGATAGAAATCTGGTAAACTTCCCGTGGAAGACACCTAGTGTCCTCGATGGGAAAAACTAAAGAACGATCATAAACCGATGATAAAAATAAAGACAAGGCAAACCAAGATCAAATAGAAGTACTTATTACTAAAAAGAACGACCTCCAGGTCGCCCAAATACAGGAAGACTGAACCAAAATTACAAAAAGGGAAAAAATACAAAGGTCGTTCATAAACCACAGACTCCTCCCTTATGATCTTCCCCTGCTCATCCCTCTCCGCGAGATATACTATGCGACCATCAATGAGAGAGTGGTCGTGATTGATTATATTGGGGTTGATCTCGAGGTCGGGATGGACGTACTTCACTTGGGCCAAAGCTTCATCAAATCACTCTTTGCAGATGGCCAATGTAGACTCAAGCTCCCGGTCACATTCCTCCAAAGCCTCATCCCGCTCTTTCTCTAGAACGGTAATGTTCTTCATCAGGTCGGCTACTTCATTCCCCAGCTCTTTGACCTGGTTTGACAACCCGTTCACCTGGTTCGAAAACTCGTCAACCTTGGTTGTCTCCGACTGCGCCTTCCGCTCTACTTCAGCTTGGGCGGCCAGGGCCTCGTTTCGCTCCTTGGTCATGGTGAAGAGCGACTTCTTCGTCTCCGTAAGAGCATCAGCAGTAGGCTTGAGAGCGACCTCAGATTCTTGATGCTTTTTCTTCAAGGATTCCAACTCCTCCCGCAACTCTGAGATATAGTCATAAGCACGATTTAGCTTGTCTGTTTTATCTAAATTATCACCCTCCAACCACAAATTTTGAGCAAGAAGACGTTTACCTGCGGTCCGATCCGCTTCTCCCTATTTGAGTTTTGCGATCAGACGTGACCCAGCCTTGGCCACCTCAGCCATAAAGAGGAGAGGGTCTTGGCGAAAGCCGTCCAAATCCGCCTCAAAGATCTCGTCCAAATCCAAGTTAGAGGTCGACCTCCTCTGGACCTCCTTCGCCCCCTTGGTCTTCTTAGGAGGGGGGTCGATCTCAGCGTCCTTCCCACTGGTCCCAGCAGCATGCTGATGGCGATCCCTCTTCTTCCCAGAGCTAGGAACGGAGGAAAGCGATTCACCTCCTCGATCGGCACCTGTGGTCGTTTCCCTGTCGCCCGGGGAAGGAACGTCAACAGTTGCTGGAGGGGCCATTGTGGGTTTATTTCCCCTCCTGATTTTCCGCATAAGCTCCTCATATCCCATACCTGCCGTTTCACCTGCAAGCAAAAAGATGAACGGTTAGAAACATTCGAATTCCTCCTCGCCAAAAAAAGGGCTCGCACCAAGAATGACTTTGAATTCTTCTTCGCCCCGAGCCCGAGCCAACTGATAGCACTTAATCAATTCCTCATCCATCCAGGAGGCTAGGTTCTTGAGCAATCTTAGGGTTTCCAGATCGTCCTCGCCAAGTCGACATCTCGTCCTGTAAGTGATTGGGGTACGGCGATAATGCGGGTACGTCCATGCAATAGGGAATTTGTGACCAGTCACTCGACCCCTAGCATCAAGAGACCCGACCATTTTACGAGCATTTTCACAAACAGACATGACCCACATAAAAGAATGCTTCCAGGGATTTAAGGAGTCGGAGTAGGGCTTGAAAATTTTGAAGTCTTGCTGACCTTTAATGCTTAGATGCTCCCATCGATTCCTGTTACTCCCAGGTTCGGGCCGTCTGCTCATCTCAAAAGTCTTAAAGAAGACTGAACGAGAGCAATCACGCCCCATCACGCACATAAGTTTCTCAAACACTTTAATAAACGCCCAAGTATTTGGATGCAACTGGGATGGGTCGACCCCAAGATAGCGAAGAACGGAACGTTGAAAAGGGGTGAATGGTGGCCGAACCCTCATGTCTCGTAGGACGTTCGAATACATAATAAATTTTAAAGTCGATGGGACAATCGCCACATGCTCGTCCGCAGAAGGACCTTCGATCGCCCATATCTGACCTGGGTCGCCCACCATTTCTGCATAATACCTCAGCAATTCATCGCCAGGACGGAGTATCGAAGGCACTTTGTCAATTACAGCCAGCGAAACCCAAGAGCGATATTTGCCAATTACGTCCGCCCCAATCCAGTTCCACAACTTCGTCAACTTGCTCGTCTTCTCGCCCAGAATGGGCGGCCTCTTCATCAACTTGATCGTTTTCCCAACCAGCATGGGCGGGCTCGTCACCTAAAGGCTCAAGGTTGCACTCCGTTAGACAAGGGGGCGACTGCTAGGCAGAAGTGGCGGACTCAGACGCCCTCATAAGGGAGGGATGAATAGAAGTATCGACAGAAGGGGTACTCTCGGAAGATGTACTCGAGCTAGACAGGTCTGTAGAAGATGTAGGAGGACGATCTTGAGATGAAGAATCAAGGGAATCACTCATAACTCCACTCTCGACTGGACGATCACAATGTTCGCACCCAAATAAAATTACCCTGTAAGGAGGGGGCAAGAGAGTCAGGACCATCTAGAACTTGCAGAAGGGGGCGACAAGGTCAACCCCGGGCTTGACACCCCCTCGTCGCAAAAATAAAAATAGTGATTACACTGAAGAATAGTGAGGAGCTGATTACCTGGAGTAGGAGATAGGTTGGTCGACCCAGCAATCACGAGAACGAGACGGTCCTGAGTATAGTCGCGCCGGAGTAAAAAGTCGTTCACCGGGGAGCACCTCGCCAGAATATCCCCGAAGCGGTGGTCGCTCGCCGGAAGTACAAGTCGTTCTCAGAGCAAATCCAAGTCGTTCTCAGAGCAAATCCAAGTCGTTCTCAGAGAAACTAGTACAAAGGTAAAGCACGAAGTGAAGGAATGCGGGCCCTATATATAAGGGGACCAGTCAGGAAAAATCGAAGCGACGCGACCCTCCTTCAGCATTAATTGCGTTTCTTGGAAATTGAACCAACATCATTACACCCCCCATGGTTACATCTATTATTGGTGCTTATTCATTATTTGCATAGTTTATACACGGTTACCTGAGAACTTGATTTGTTGCCATAATCTCACTTGTTCATGTTACTGCTGCTTGTTAATGCATCCCTTAAGAACTCGAGATTTAACTTTATTTTCTAAACTCTTGTTTGCCACTCATTACACTTTGTATGCTAAATAATTCATTTTGGTGTTCTGGTTTTGTAGGGGTGTCAGCTTGGTAAAAGGTCTATGATGGCTGCTACTGACTTGTTAGCTGCAGTAAGCATTTCTTTCTCAATGCCTTAAGCAATTTCTATTGTTCATTTAAGTTGAAAGACCATAACAACACTGAACTTGCTAGCTTTCTTTGAAGATTTCTTATTATTCTTATTCATTATTCTTATTCATTATTCTTATTCATTATTCTTAATCAAGAAGACTTATAACATTCTCATGTTCAACAGGATTACTTGTCCATATTGTACTTGCGAATGCCAATGTTTTAGAATTATATTGCGTGGCCAAGTTGTGAAGCTACATAACATAGCCTATGATCTTAAATATACTCAGTATATCATGTATACACCACAAAGTGCTGGTTCAGAAAAGGCTTTTGTCTACCTATTGATTTATTTTACTTTAAATATACTCAGTATATCGTGTATACACCACCAAGGATTTAGTGCTAGCTATAATTTGATCTGGTTTTTCCTTCTTTTTTTGACTTAACTGTGCAGGTAAATATACTCAATATGTCACTGTTTTGCTTACTATGTTTATTACTCCCTTTGCTAAAATGTTTTGCTTACTATGTTTATTACTCCCTTATTATGTTTATTCTTAGGTTTTGTTCCCTTTGTCTTGGTCTAGATATAGTCTTGAATTCCCTTTGTCTTGGTCTAGATTTGTTGGTCTCATGTGTGGTTAATGCCTAAAACTTGAATCTGACTCCATGGCCCAATGGATAAGGCGCTGGTCTACGGAACCAGAGATTCTGAGTTCGATCCCCAGTGGAGTCGTTTTTAATGACATTGAGAAACATGTAGTACTTTTAAGAAATTTGCATAACTTTCAAGTTTAATGAATTGGTGAAATTTGTATAACTTTCAAGTTTAATGTGTTTTGCTGGTTTTGCTGGTATATGCAGGGAGAATAGACCAAAATTCATATATCCAGGGTGTATATGTAGGGAGATTAAACCAAAATTTGAAGAAAAAAAAACTTTTAAAGTCAGGCGTATTTAAGCCTGACTTAAAATAAGTGTAACACCCCGATATTTCTAACATGTAGAAATACTGAAGTGCACACCTAGCATACATCAGAGGATAATTTCCTATTTCAGATATTGAACATGATTAAAAACTCTTGATAAAACCATATCAAGGAGTCTCACATAACTTAAACAACTCATAACCTAGAGTCCAATATCCAAAAACAAAGAAATAGCGGAAACGATTTTACAACTTTTACTGATACAAGTTATACAATCGGGAATACAAAGACCTCGAGGGAAAGACATTAACAATGAAAACTAAGTCTTCACCGTCTTCATAAGCGCACCACCTAGCTGTGCTTCTTCACCTTTGCTTCTCTGTAAAAACCACAAAACATAAACAGTGAGATAAACATCTCAGTGAGTTCTACCGAGACCCCTTAACACGACACTGACTGCATTACTGCTACAAACCCGGTGAACCGCATTATTTAACTTTTAACAGATCACCGACTGCATTACTGCTACAAACCCGGTGAACCTGTTATGACTCAGTACGACACCGACTGTGTTACTACTACATACCCGATGAATCGCACAACAAACTTTTTAACACAACACCGACTGCGTTAACGCTACATACCCGGTGAACCCCCTTACCAATAGTACTTTCCCTAATGGCATGGGGCCTAGGGTAATGGTGCACGACTACCCCGCCTAGTATGTTAACATGGGTCGTCACCCAACTCGATATATATAAATATATCTACACTCGATGATCTGTTAGTTCACCTATACTCAATGAACATTTAGTCCATCTACATTTGACCGTTAATCGAACATAATACCCGCATTGGCCGTCTCCTATAATCGATATAATATATATATATCGTGAATCGTAGACCGATTTAGACGAATAAATAATAATCATCCCGCGTCAGTTATACAATACCACGTAGGACTCATAATCCGTTTTATTATTAATAAAACATATCCGCACTCGTGTACTATTATTCGGTTTTTCGAAACAATTTATAACTACAGAAACAGACCATTATACAAATTAATTTATATACTTAGTTAGGTCTTTGAATAAGCTTTCAAACGCACCTGAAAACACCTCAATCGGGTTCCCAAATCAAAAGTTATCGCGAAAACAAAATCAGTGTACTGTTGTTGAAAAATTGGAAAGCGTCGCGACGCAAACTGCTTTCGTCGCGACGCGAAAAGTGACAGAAGTATTTTCTTTCAAAAATTCGCACAGGGTCGCGACACGATGGCCTGCTTCCATGTGCAGATTTTGCTATTTTTGCAAAATCCGCTTTCCGATCAATCTGAAACTCGCTCCGATCGATTTCTAACTCGAAAACAGGCAATACCAGTCAATATTTCAGTCCAAATATTCGGTCATATTACAACATAAATCAATCCTCAATTCATCAATCAATCAAACATATCAATTCACAACACTCAAACATCAATTTCCTCAAAATCCGTTAATTGTCGATTTAACGGTTTTTCGACTAAAACGACATTTTACACACAATTCAAGCCGAAACAATCACATCAAATAATCAATCGAATCGATCAACATAAAATTCATTTCAATCAAGCAATTTAAAACAAAATCCTAAACGTGAGTAGAACTCACCTATCGTGATGAAAATCACGAAACCCTGAGACTTTCCGCCACTCGAACTCCCGACACGCAAAACTCGAGAAATCTGCTTTTCACCTAGACACCATCAATTATCTCCTAGGCTTCAAGCTCCTCACAAAAGTCCCAACTTTGATTCCTAAGCTTTCATCTTGAACCATGAACTCCATTAGCATTCCTAAACCTCCATGAATTACTATTCATCATCTTCAACCTCAGATTGCTCCTCACACATAATCCCCAATTTTTGACAATCAAATCCTAACTCTCCAATCTTTGATTTCTTCACTCCAAGCTAGTAACCAAACTCCTATTTGAGTTTCCTAAACCTCCAACACACTATAAAGAAGAAGAAACTCATGATTTCCTCCTCTTCTTCCTTCAATTCGAAAATGGCAAGATGAGAGTGAGTGAGTTGTAGGTGATGATTTTGGTACCAAATTGAAAAGGATGATGAGGAGATCATTTTTTGTGTAGGAAGGATTGTGTTTTGATGAGCCTATGTTGGCCCTTTTTCTCCTTCTTCCCTCCAAACCCATTCTTTTCTTTTCTCCATTTCTTTTCTTTCTTCTCTCACGGATCTCTCTGTTTCTCTTCTCTCTTTTTCTTTCTTAATTCTTTTATTCCTTTCTTTCTTATATATATATATATATATATATTATATATAATAACATTTGGGTGAAAGACCCAAACTACCCCTCTCTTAACCATTTTCTTTCCCGAATCGTTCTTATCCCGTACTATTCGGTTAACGGTCCTATAACCATTAATAATTAATTTGGTTATATCAAAATAATTTGATTAATTATTTTGGGGATGTTACAATAAGCACATTTAAAGTCCGGCGCAATAATGTCTGACTTAAGTATAGATTTAAAGTCAGGCTCAGGCTCGACTTTTAAACAGACTTACGAAGTCAGACAATAAATGTTTGACTTTAAAACAGACTTACGAACTCAGGCTATCGCTTGACTTTAAAACGCCTGACATATGAAGTCGACTTAATAGAAGTCAAGCTGGCGCCTGACTTTAAATCCCTTTTTCGTCTGACTTTAAATCCCTTTTTTGCACTAGTGGCTGGTGGGAATTTTGTCTGAAATTTAAATTTCAAAATTTAGCAAAAATTTGCCAAAATTCAAATTAATTGGAAATCTGAAATTCCTATTAAGTTATAAAGAAATATTATGCAATTTTTTGATTTCAATATATGTTCTTTTACACTAATTTTTGAAACCACATTTATTAATTTTTCTCATTTCCTATTATGTTACAGGGATTTTTTCAACGAGCTGGATTCATTAATGTCGTATTTTTCAAATGAAGCACTATTTTAATAGGGGTGAGTATTCTATGTTAAATTATTTATATAATTTTTTATGATCAAAATAAATTAAATTGTTAATGAGATGTGGGGCCTTGCAACTATATTTATTATGTGTTTAACCAGAAATTGACATTTGGAAATGCATTAATAGAGATGCATTGTCAAATGTTATAGATACAGATATAGATTTAGATTTAGACTAGTGTACTTAACATGTGCCCTGCACGTGTATACAATTTTTTTGGGAAATTTAAAAATTGTAAGCATATTTAATTTAACATATTTTTATATTTTAAGGTTTATGCATTAAGGAAATAGTCATGCAAGCTTTACCATGTAAAAATGTGTTCGAAATGATAGACCTAAGAATTTTAAAAGTTTTTATAGCAATGTACTGATGAGTAATAAATTAAGCCCCATTAAAAGAATATATCGTTTTAACTTATATAATTTTTTTAAGATAAATTTTAGTAATTAGGAAGAGAAAGAATGTTAGTTTCTAATATTCTAAATAAAAGCTTTTGGTGTCTCTTAACTCATGAAGTGAGACACCTACTAGGAACTATAATTTATATGTTACAATTATAAAAAATAAATTAAATATAAACTCATATATTTGTAGTTTTCAATGGTTATATTAATATCAAAAAAATTGCTCCTGAGGTCTTTTAAGTTATTTTGAATATTGGGTTAGTCTTTAAGTAATTTTTTAACTTAGTCATTTAAATTTCAAAATATTGACATAGTAGACCCTTTTTCGGTTTCCATCCAACTCTATCAAAAAAAACCCATGTGACTTACCAATATTATTCATCATCTTCCTCCTCATTATATTTGCATGGTTGCAAAGTATCTCTTCACCTCCAATTAATATTAAATCTTTAAAAAACTGAAAAAAGCACATATATCTTGCAACATGGTAAAGTTTTTTGAGGAAATACACCACAAACTAAAATTGTGTATTTGGTGCGAGTAAGGACAGCAGTAAGGAGAACTTGAGTGCAATAAAGAAATAGAAAAAAAGTAAATTAGTCTTGAAAATGGAAATAAGTAAAAAGAGGCCAAAAAATAATCAAATCAATATAATACATTTCTAATTTAGGAAGAAACTTGTAGGAAACAATGCATTAACAAAACAATGGTGAATTCTCCTATGGACAATGGAGAAATAGTATATCTCATTCTCCATCTTATGTGAATGGAGAACTACTGATTATGCTCTCTAGATCGAAATGAATATTGCTTACGGTGACCAATTTTAGTACAAATAATTGAAACACATGCATATATTTCACTTAAGTGATGTTCTAACTTAAATGTTCCCAAACGAAAATTGTGATCTTTCCTCATCTTTGGACTGCTCTAACAACATCTCATGATACCCTCGCAGCTGCCGACAAAAAATGGTCTCCTATTAGTTAGCATGTTTCTCTATTCATGGGGCAAAAACGCTCTTCAATTGTAAAATGGAAGAAGATATCATGGGCAAAATCATTAGAAATAATACCAAATTTTTTATATTTTTGTTCCTGACCCTAATTTTCAATGGGTCTTATGTCCATAGATGACTCAAAAACTTTTTTTCTCAAATATGAAGAATGGTTGAGAAGCTCAAGTTGTAAAACTTTCAATTACTGGTTCAAATAAGCATCATATATGAAACATATAAAAAATGAAGAACATGAATATCCAATTCCATATATAACACTTTAAAAATAGTATATCTCATTCTCCTATATAAAAGCAATTAAAAGTCGATATATATATATATATATATATATATATATATATATATATATATATATATTTTAATCTTAATTATACTAAACCATGAATCTTACACCTAGCCTGTCCACATCACTAAACAAAAAAAATTACATCATTGATGATGTAATTCCAAGTCAGCAGTCATTGTCCACTAGGCAGCCAACAAATCATGTAAATAATTAAAAAATGGAATTACTTAATATGCCAATTAATAACGTGAATCGGCCAAATAAAAGCATTAATGTAATGTAATCCAATCATAACTATTTCACCTTTGAAAAGCATTCATTGGAATATTTAATTCAAATTCAAATCGAATATTAATGTTTACCATTTTAAACAAATCTGTTTTTGCCAAAACTATATTAAAAATGAAACGGAAATGGTAAGAATTCGAAATGAAGAAAGAATTTGAATAACATGAGGTATATGCATTCAAAATGAAACTGATAATTCAAATTTTAATAACAAATCATTAAACACATATTGTCAGCTTTAACAAATCATTAAACGCTTATTATTTGGTCAAAATGAAGCTGAAAATTTAAATTTCCCTACCAAATCTTTTCTCTTATTCTCCCTTTCTTATTTATGATTTTTGATCACTAATCCCTTTATTTTTGTCTACTGCATGTTAGGGTTTTCTTATTTCAAAAAAGTGTGGGTGAAAAACGGGACAACGGGAAGAACGATGAAGGAGGAAGTTGGAACCACATAAGGTGCTTGGAGGTTTTAGATGATGAATCTGTAACTTTTTGATTATATCTCTCTCTTCTTCTCTTTTTCTTTCTCTCCATAATTTCTTTCTTATTTTGTTGACCCTCTTTTTATTTGTTGAGGTAAATTTTTTTGTTAACAATTTAAGATTGGAGGAAATATGGTGCTACATACAACAAGTGGAAATACAATAGTGGAGCTACATAAGTGGTGCCTAATCTTCTATGTTGTGTTCAATAATTTTGTTGGTTAAGGCTATCTTGCAGAGATGGTTTCATCTTTTGATAGTGGACTCCAACGCAAGAAATAGTTCAGTCACAAAATCATACTTTTTGGAGTAAGATATTGCAAATTCCATTATTTGCCTCTTCGGTCTAGCTTTACTGATTTTTTTACCATGATTTGGGTATTTATATCTTTGTTTGTTTGTAGCATGATTCTGAAATGTTTCTATGCCCTTTTTGATGAAATGAGACCAAGTTGTTGTACTGTTATTTGTGAATATATATGCATATTATCATATGTTGTTATATAGTCAATTTGATTCATACTATTTTGAACATTACTTATGGAGAAGTGGGCAAATGCAAAATATCGATCATAATTTAGACTTATATGATACCTATTCTGTATGGATATTTTTGCATAAATCGTGAAAACAATAGAGGCATGGTATACAATTAGAAGAAGAATCGTGTGTAGGTAAAGATAGTGTAAATGGTCAGTTGAAAACATGCATAGTAAATATATATTTGATTACTACTTATATTACTAACAAGACAATGTATACTCGTGCATTGCACGGGTCATTCACATCGCACGGGTCATTCACACTAGGAGGATTTTTATTTATTTTTTATGTTGTGTGTCTTTCTTGAACCTTCTCAATTGTTTAATTTTGGGTTTTCAATTTTCATGTTTTTTTTGAATGATTGAAAACAAGAAATATGTTGGGATTACTGTGAAGTTCTCTTTTTTGTGTTGTTTGATGGTTATGCTTATTAAGATTTAAGAGTCTTTGATTTTGAACTTGATGGCATCAGATTAAGAGTTGACACGTCAAAATTAAGTACCCAGGGTGAACTTTATTCATCGTCTGGCTTGAAAATTTAGATTTGTCATGCTGGTAACAAAGTCAATGTTGATTATGAGTGTGCATTTGTGTGTGACTTGAATTTTTAATCATTTGTGCTGCTAATTTTATGAATTCGTTCTTTGATTCTAATGCCTTCTTCAAATTCATGTTGTCTAATTTCACTGTTTTGGATCCAACATAGTAACTACCTTCTTTGATCATACTAAACCCTACGACTGTTTTGGATTCAAAATCATCTTATTAATTTCACTATTCTTTACCTATTTTCATTGGAATTCATTATCTCTGTTTGATCTTTGTGATTGTTGGTAATATCAGAAATTATTTGACAAATGTTTGAGTACTCAAAAAATTAATTTTTTTTCTTTGATTGTTGTCCCAGAAGTGCAGAGTGCAGACAGCTGGATAAGGGTGGAAATTATTATGAATTTTTCTACAATACAAGAATGGTTAGGCCTACCATTCTTCATTTTCAAGTTTGTTGAATTTTTTAATACGCTTCCGTTCCTGCGCCTAGCTATTACAATGAATTTTTTGAATGGCTAATGAGCATTTAGTGGTTGGCTGTCATCTTAATTAGTTAGTTGGCTTTCATCAATGGTTGACCAAAATTTTATGGCTTGTGTGGCTGTTTGTTTTTTGTATGGCTGCACTGAGTTATCTCTCGAATTCATTTTGGTTGCATGGAACTGAATATAAAGCATAGTTCTATATAAACATAATTTTCAAAAAGAAATCTGGTCAAAGGATGAAAATTCGGATGCCTTCAATTTAATTAGAAACATTAGTTTTTGTGGTTTTAGCTATTGCAATAATTTTTAACATTGAACTTTAATTAGAAAATAATAACCATCTCTGCTCTTTGGCCATGTTATCTAGATTAATTATGTCATGGTGAGTTTCATTGTGGTGCAGGGAAATGGGTTTTTGGATTCTACTAGAGGGTTCCTACTTCTTGGAAATGCTCTAGCAATATTGAAAAGGATGGGGGTTTCTTGGATTCCTATGTTGAAAGGACAAAATCTTTCAAGGGCTCATTTTATGAAACACATGGTTGTGAAGGTATATGATACTATAGGAAGCAATAAAGTCGACGATGACTCATTCTTCAGGTAAGCTTCCCTCCATTATGTTTGTATGATAGACCAAATTTTTAATAGGGCTCATTTTATGAAACACATGGTTGTGAAGGTATATGATACTATAGGAAGCAATAAAGTCGACGATGCACTCATTCTTCAGGTAAGCTTCCCTCTATTATGTTTGTATGATAGATCAAATTTTTAATATTTAGAATTGGTGTTTAAGTTGAAAGTCACAAATTTAAGAATTTTGCATAGTTCTTTTTGGCCTGTATCACTTTACTCAATTTGAAGTAAATACTTTAGAGTTATATCATTTACTTTTGAATTAATGCTTTATAGTTTTGTCATGTTTCCCTGGTAACAAATTGTACAAATAAACAAAAACAGATAATCATTTACCTGTTTTTCTTCATGATTGCAGAGATGATGACTGGTCCATTGAAGAGAAGAATAACACACTGTCATTTCCATCTTACTGCATTGTTGAAAATGTAATTGTTTTCCATATACAACTGACTATATTTTTAATACCAAAAAAAATATCTTAAGTTAAAAGAAAATGTATACCCGTGCAGCGCACGGGTCATACAAACTAGTATATATATATATATATATATATATATATATATATATATATATATATATATATATATATATATATATATATATATATATATATATAAATAAAGGAAAAAACCTGAAGATAAGAAATTGCTACTCACCAGGTAGATGAATCCAATACAAAGGTAAAGACATGGTTGTTAGAAAAATCCAAGAGGATGGTAGCTGAGACAACCACTTCAGAATTGCTGCATTAGAAAATATATAGGATTTGTCAATGATTGCTTAAATCATGGAATTGAGAGATTGAGAGAGAAAGAGATGTGTGAGATTTAATTGAATATGGAAGAGAAGAATGAAATTCCAAATACCCAAAAAAAAAAGATAGGAAATCTCATCAAATCATGGAATTATGCTTATTTCCTAAATTGTTAACCGTTTCTCATGTTACATTTATTGTTATATTTAATTTTTTTAAAAATTTTCATTCTATTTTCATAATTTCATATTTCATATCAAGGAGGTTTAGTTAAATATCAAACACATTTTTTTAGATAAGCAACAATTTCATTCAAGGAGCACTAGGGGTGCTCAAGCCCAACCAATAAAATTACATATTGTTTAAGCATTGTTGTGGGTTGGTCCACCACAAAGAAATAGAAACGGATGAACTACAATTCAATAAATAAATACACCAGCTCCAAATATAGCTCTTAATGCGAATCACAACCAATTCAACATTTGGTTCCTCGTCTTTAAAGATAGATCTGTTCCTTGCAATCCAAATGCTCCAACACGTCGTCACCCAAAGATGTTTTGTCCGCTTGGACTTTTTCCCTTTACCCAATTGGGCACATCTATGTAAGAGAGTTCCACATCAGCAATTCTTTTTTTAAAACATAAAACAATAAAACATAAATAAAACATAAAACAATAAAACAAACATAAAACCAAAACCATAAAAATCTAAAACAGAATTTCTGGAAAAACTGAAAAGTCAAGTTGCTAAAAACATAAAACTGAAAATTAAAATGGAACATAAAATTGAAAACATAAAACAATTCAATCCAGAAAAGAAGAACATCAAAAAACCAACACCAACACCAACATCAAATGAAGAACAATGATTTCCAACAACACCAACACTAACATCAAACGAAGAACAACGATTTCCAGCATCTAACATCTTCAAACCCATAATTTTTCCACTGTGTTTTCTTTCGTTTTCCAAAACATTCAACATCTTCTCCATTAATTGAATCTAGTGATTTAGGCAACCATTTGGTTTGATCTTGGATGGGTTTTGATCGCAAGAAAGAGGTCTAAAGAAGCCCTAAATCAATTTCGTAAAACAACGAGTTTCTGGCTTTTCGCCATTGATGCAGAGTTGCAGTTTCAATTTAGTTTCAGTTTGGTCCTCTACGTTTTCTTTTAGTTTCAGTTTGGTCCTCTACGTTTTCTTTTAGTTTCAGTTTGGTCCCTTATATTTTTTAAATGAAGAACAGATCTGGATTTCTTCCATTAAATCAATTAAAGCAATTTTGTTCTTCCATTAAAACATTAAAGCAATTTTGTTCTTCCATTATCAGTGGTCCCTCTCATTGTTTGTGTTGTTCTTCCAATAAAACAATTCTGTTTTTCCTTGGTTTCATTTTGGTCCCTCTCATTTTGGTCCCTTTCAGATCTGAAAAAACTAAACAATCAGAATCTTCATCCTCATCACGTTTGCAGGTACAAATTCAGAAATGCAAACCCAAAAATGCAAATCCAACATTAGAATCTTCAATCAAAAAACCCATTCGATTTCCAGCAACAAACTCATTTCTCATATTCCATCGTTCCTCATCTTCAATGAAAAGTAAAACAAAATCAAAAACGAAATGAAAATCAAAACGAAAACTCAGATCTGGGAAAAACGAAATCCAAAATAAAACAAGTAGTAAAATGAAATCAAAACCAAAACGAAACCCAGATCCGAGCAAACAAAATGAAAAACGAAACAAAAGCTAAAACGAAATCAAAAAACGAAATCCTAATTTTGAACAATTCTTCTGGGTTATGTTTCTGGGTTGTTGTTGAAGAATTGTTGTTGTTGTTGAAGATGAAGTAGATCTGGGTTTCGATTTCTGGGTTGAAGGTGTTGTTGTTGTTGAAGTGTTTATGTTATTTGTTTTTTGTTATTTTGTTTATCATTGTTTATTTTATTGTTTTTTTGTTAAATTTTCTTTTATGATGTGTAATTGCATTCTGCCACGTCATTTAATGAAAATGGTCACCACGTCAGCAGTTAACTATCAACGGTGCGTCCGTTAACAAAAACTAACGTCAGGGACCAAAATGAAACGAAAATGAAACATGAGGGACCAAAACGGACCAAATAAAAGATAAAGGATCAAAGTGAAACATAGAGCAAACACAAAGGACCAAAAGTACTATTTAGCCTTTATTTTATTTATTTTATTGAAATAGGAATAAAAATCAGGTCAAATTTGAAATTTAAATACAAAAACTATAACGTAATTTAATGCTATGTGGGAAGCCACCTAATCGTTCACCTTGTAATAGTGGAATATGAGAATAAATGAGATTCTTCATCAAATTATTTCTTTATATACCTAATATGAAACTTTGAATTGGTGTGATTATATAGTTCCATGTCAGCACTGTTTGGCTATGAGGGATGGTTATTTTGAGACATTTGGCAAGTTACTTCTTTAAGAAAAAGGATTTGATTTGATAAGGTGAAATCAAATATACTGTCAAGTTTGTGTCAAAAAAAAACTGTCAAGTTCATTCCAGTGAGTTTGTACAAGGTAGTGCAGTGTAGGTAGGTCTTTAGGAACACCAATAGTGATACCTGACACAATTTCACATTGGTCCGGCTCGTGCTATGTTTTGTGAGTTTTTTTTAAATATCACAAAATACAAAAATGCCACAAGTGTAGCACTATTTTTCTAAATGCCACACTTTTTAAAACAGTTAGGGTATTTCATTTTAAAAGTGCGATAGCCTAACATAAACAATTAATAATTTATTTTTTTAAGTTTGTAGTTAGCCTGTCGCACTTTCATGGTGCAAGGGCCTTTGGTCATATTTTTTTAATTATTTTAATGTTATTTGGTGACATTGGTGTGTTTTTAGGTAATTTAGGGTCCGAAAAAATTTTATATCACTAGTGGAAAATCAGGAAAAGAATTAGAGGTTTAAAGTCGGACGCTCAAATATCCGACTTAAAAAGGAGACGCGGTGGCAAACTTGTAATTAACAGAAAAAAAGTTATTTGGCACGCATCATTTTAAGTCGGTTATTTACTACGTCCGACGTTAAATGTTTAATATTTTTTTTTAAAACACTAACCAAGACATATCTCCCACACGCACACGCAGTACCGGAAACCACCGGAAACCCTTCCTTCGCTCTCCTCCGCGACCTAAGTAACTCTCCTCTCACATTTCTGGAACCTTTCCCTCCTCTCCCAAAATTCGCTTTTCCTTCCCAAACCCTATTTTTCATTCCTTATTTTGATTTGTCCCCTTTTCATTCCCAAACCCTATTTTTCATTCCCTAACCATTTCTTCTTCGTTCTCCCCTAGTTCTCGCCGCCGCTGCAAAGTATTGAATCTCGCTGCGTAATTTCTCTTCTGGGTAGCTTTCTCCATCTCAACTCCCGCTGTCGCTGCAAAGTATTGAAAGCTCGTTGCGCTCCCCTTCTTCAATCGGTGGAATCTCGCTGGGTAACTTCTCCATCTCAATTTCTATAACTTTCTCATCGTTCAGTGTGTGAAGCTTTTTATTTAGTTTGTTGCTAAATGGTTAGAGACTAACTTTCTTGTCGGTGCATATTAGATGGAATCTATTAAATAATTGAGTAAGAATACTGAAATTGAAAGGGTATGGTGAGAGGTTGAACTGAGAAATTAGTAATTGCTTTTGGGATTGTGCTATTCTATTCTATTCCTTTGGTGTTGTGCTGCTATGCTCTCCTATCCACGAATCAAATTTGATTAAAGAGGCATAGTAATGTGTTCTTAATTTCTTCCCTTATATTAATTTGTTATAGAGTAGGAAATTTATTAAAGTTTTGAGGTGTGGATTGTTTAGTTGAGTGATGAATGTAAAGGTGAAGAAGCTGATGGAAAAAGTTTTGAGGTGTGGGTTGTTTAATTGAGTGCCGCTGACATGTCTTGGTCCAGTGGGATTCTTTGTTGCTTTGTCCCTTTTCTGAATTTTAGGAATTTCTAATTTCTCTTCTTTCCTAATTCTTTGTTTTTTATTTGATCTGTTTTAAAGTGGAGATTTGACTCCTTCTGACTATTATTCATGTATACAATACTAATATCTTGGTGGATGCTAGTTGCTTGCAGACATGTAGATTGCATAATTGTTGTGATATTTGAGTACCACAAGTAACTGCATTTATAGTACAAATGTCCTGATTCTTGTTGCAGTTCTTTGGGGTAAAATATGTTTATTCCTTATGTACAGGTTCTGCAATGTCACTTGCAGATAATATAACTCCTATGTCATTTACAAAGTGGCATAGTGCTAATCTTTTTTTTTAATTGTAAAGCTTGAATTCTAAAAAAAGTTAGTTGTTTTCTGTGCTTTTGTTAAATACATGAAAGGACATACTTTATTATTGATAGACTGGTAAACTGTCCTTGCTTGATTGTTAATTCCAAAGCAATTTGTTGGCCTAAAATTCACGAGTTATTCTAGTTTGTTAAACCTATCTGTCATGGCAATTTAATATAAACAATTATTTTAATGGAGAATGGTTGAGGTTGGCTTTGTTGAACTTTAGTCACATTCATTTTTTCAACTGTGACAGTAACTGCTCCACTCTTCACATTATCTCAGAATGTTAGTAAAAGATTGCATGCTTCCTGAATCCGAAAATAACTTTGCTTTGTGTATGCATTTGCTTTGCTTTTGAACCATCCTATGCATTGAATCCTCTATTATTTTTTATTTGTTATTGTGTTGAGTTTCATTTTCAAAACAAATTTGTAGGTTTCCCTACTTGTTTCCCTGCCTCACTGTATCAGCTATTGCATTTGCAGTAGCAATTTCCTGCATTTGGCTTCCAGTATGTATCTTAATTCCTGATGTTTATATTATCATATATCATTTTATCTTAACACTTCTTTTCCTTTTCTTTTCTTTCTTTGTTTATGCTGTCAATGGAAATGATTTAAAGTATCTATACTATATCACTATAGGAGACACTTCGTAACCACAAAGTGTCCACTACTAACAACATTGAAGCTTTCGAAAATGGAAGCAGAGGGGATAACAAGAACAAGATGATTCAAAAAGATGAAAGCCTCTTCCGAAATTGTCCCTTAATGTCATCTATCATTGTTTACTGTGTTTTTGGGATTCATGACATTGGTTTTTCAGAGGTATTATTCCTACTCAAAGATGCATCTATTTATCTTACTCTACAAAATTGTTATTGATCTTATTGGTTATAAGTAAACACCATTTTATATTTTAATAATTTTTAAGGTTTTCTCATTATGGGCTGTGAGTTCTCAAAGGTTGGGTGGTTTGAACTTTGGAACTAATGATGTTGGTAATTTTCTTGTTGTATCAGGTATGTATATACCTTTGACATTTGTGAAACTCTAGATATTTAATTAAATCATGTTTGCATATATACTGTTACGCATCCACATGGAGCTATTTGGTAGCTTACTAAATCTATGAATCAAGAATAAACTTTTATTAAATATATTCTGAATAAGCTGGAATTGTACCATATTAAATTTGTTCACTATGCATTGCATAAGATAAGATATAACATACACTAGAGATTGTGCTCTTCTGGTACTTTGCAAGAGGCTTTGGTGAAGTGAAATTTGAAGGGTTGATTTGGTTTAAGTACTTAGAAGGTTTAGTTTTAGAGATGATCTTGTTTATCAAATATATGTTGTGCATTGCAGGATGTTTTCTTAGGTGACTATCCTGGAGTACATGATAATTGGATGGATGTCATTGCTTCAACCGGATCATCTTTACTTTCAGTTGAGCAATAGAAAGCAAATGTTTTGTTTGGTACACAAGACAGTGTTATGAATTGCTGGGTAATTCAGTTGACCTTCTTGCAGATTCTTTTTCTTTTACATGTCTGCGCACATTTAACTTTTGCTAGGATTTTATAATCTTCATACCATTTGTAAAACCTATCCTCTGTGCGTAGAATATTGGCCATCTACTACCCTTCCTCAACTACAGTTTGTTACTAATTATTTGATTGGTAGCTTGACCATTATTCCTATGGTGGCTCCTGTCAAAATGACATTCGAAATGTGAGTGTGCCATTAATTTGAATTCTTTTTGAGCTCTTGTTGTCCTTTGTGAAGCCTTTTGCTGAAACAAATTTTTTTTCTTACTGTGGACAGATATGCAACTTCTGTGGTACCAATAAATGCTTTCTTAGCATCAAGTCTTTGGTAAGCACTGCATCATGGGCAAACTAAACTTTACTGATTTGCGATGAACATCATTTTCAGATTTGGTAATGGTACAAGTCTCTTGTATATGTGTTTCCAAACTATGTTTCATTTGACAAGTGTTGAACAATTGGTGCTTCTCTTTACTCTGTAGTTCTGAGAGGTGACAGGTGTGATGGATTCAATTTGGTTGTGCCATACTGAACAATGATGAAGCATTGTCAGCTTAAGCTTGATTTCTTGAAGTTTGCTAATATGATCCAATTTATGTATATTTCTTTTACTTTCATTTTGTTAAAAACTTTTCTTATTTGCACATATTATTTGTGTGTGGAGTTGAATGGCTACGTAAACCTGTAAGATGGATATTGTAAGTATGAAGTTCAATGTCCAGAGTTAACAACCCTGTCAAGAGAATCTAGTATAATGATAATCATCATTTGGTGCCTAGAATTATTATGCATTCTGTACAATGAAACGTCAAACAGAGATCTAAGAATAGATTTTTGGATCGCTTTCTGTGGGTTATTATAATTATAATTCTTGGCCTCCATTACCACCTAATCACCTATGTTATTTGGAGTTTGTTCATTTTCTGTCATTTAGATTGTTAGTACATTAGTTTTTAGGTTAAATTATACTTTTGGCCCCTTATATATATTTTAGTTTCCAATTTGGTCTCTATGTGTTAAAAGCTCCAAATTGGTCCCTTATATGATAAATTTTGTCCTTGGTTTCAACAGGTTCGGTAACACAGCCTATTTGCACATATCGGTGGCTTTTATCCAGATGCTCAAAGCTCTGAGTATGTTTTTAATGATTGTGGTGACTGTGTCAATTGTTACAAGTTCAATCAGTTACTCCCTTTTTGAAAACTTACTTGTTATTCTCTCATGATTCAAGTCTATGTTTAGCGAGATTGAATCTGGTGTGTAAATTCCCTGTAATACATAGTTCTTTCTTCTAATTCATTTATTATTTTTATAGCTTTTCAATCCTAAATTTCAGGTTTCATTTGTCTTCTTGCAGGTTTATCAAATGTGGGTGAGTTTATTGTTTGATTTACATATGATATTGCTATTGCTACTGGAATGACATGTCCTTAATCAAAAACATCAAACTGATGTCCTGGAGCTGGTTCACTGCAAGGAAAGGTAAAGGAGCTGATCTGGTTTTTGTGGACTGGTGTAGCTGTCCGGGTAGGTGCTTGGAGTTAGCTGAGTAGTTCGGCCTAGCAGAGGCGAGTATGATGGAGTGGTTTATTCCTTGGTCAGCTAGGAAATATTGTAACTTGTCTGCATATTTGTTGGCAGAATGTTTGAGGCTCTCTTATTAATTAAGTTTGTTGGTTTGATGTTTGGAGTGCACCATGGTGTTCTGAGTTGGTGAAATAAAGAGTTATTTGGTATATATGGTGAATTGGTTGCTACTTTGTCTGAGAGGGTGACTTGGTGTATCTGTCACGGGCTTCCTAAGGTGTATGGTCTGTTAGTGGTGGCAGTAAGGTCAAGCAATTATAGGAGGGTGGAACAGAGCTGGAGTGGAAAATTGTTTCTTAGGATTTGTGATGATGGAACAAATGAAAGGAAATTGGAGGAAAGGAACTGTGATGCAACAGATGATGTTGAGACCCTATTCAAAAGCGATGTTGAATTCATATGGTGATGTTGATGTATTTTAACTCTTGTTTTAGTATTTCCAGTTTCATGTATTTTTACTCTTGCATCTTCAAGTTGGTAATACTGTTGATGGTCTGAAAGTAAAGGTAAGTAAAGGTAGTAGTCTACTATCAATGGTGACGAAACATAGTAGAATTCTATGTCTATAATATATGATGAATGCTAAGACGCCACTTAAGTGTAAATGTCTATGGTGCCTGATAGAATACACATGCACATGGGTTGATTTTTAGCTACTAGTGCAATGTGTGTTGCTTTACAACTTAAGTGTATATGTTCTATGAATTGAATTATGATACCTTTTTTTGTCTTCACAGGTAATATTAGCTAGAGATTTTTATAGAGCAGGGGACAGACAAAATAACGATTTTTTTTTTAAAATAAAATGAAACATTTAAAGTCGGGCGGAACTAACAATCCGACTTTAAAAGTTATTTACATTAGACTTTACACGGGTAATTAAAGTCGGACGCTATTTGATCCGACTTAAAATCGGACTTTTTAAGTCGGACTGTAACCCGACTTTAAATCTCTCTGACATTCTAAGTCGCCCTAATAGAAGTCGGACCAACATCCGACTTTAAAAGTCCAAAATATCCGACTTTGAATCCTCTTTTTCCACTAGTGTATGTTTAAATATGTGAAGTTTTTTCCTCAATAAACAGGTTTGGTAAAGAAACAAATGTAACTTTGACAAAATATGAAAAGTGCGATGTTAAACCGTGTGTTTTAGGGTAATTTATGATTCAGAAAAAAAGTATAATATTAAATTAAACTTTTATATAATTGCTTATTAGAATAAATAATATAAATTGTTAATGATAAGTGGGATCTTGTTTATGTAATTATTGTGTGGTTAACTAGAATTTGACATTTGGCAATGCATTTATGGAGATGCATTGTCAAATGTAATAAACTAAAGTGTTTGACCCGTGCTATGCACGGGTATACTTATCCTATTGAAAATTGGTTAAAAAATTTATATTTTGTTTGTTAATTTATGTTTAGATGTTAATGTTTTTATGCAATAAGATTTGTCTGGTGTAGTTATACTTAGAGGTGTCAATTTCTCCTTATACGTGGAAATTCTCTTGGAAACTGTCCAGTTTAAAGGCCTAAAGATGGATATTAACCTATGGGGATGGGGACAAATGACTAAATTCCTCTGAAGGCATTGTAGGAAAGGGATAGGGTTTATACCCCTACCACGCGGGGTCTCAATTTCCAATAAAACTATTATGAAACTCTAACAAGTATATATAAATCAAATTAATATTGCTAAGAAACCAAAAATATTACATAATTCCTATTACCATAACTTTAAACTTTATGATATTTTTTAGTTTTTTATATATTTTCAAAAATATGCTGAATTTAAGTTTATAATTTACTATTTTTGTATGAACAATAGGGCCCCGCGGGGATGGGGATTGGGGGAGGAAAACTCTCCAACGTGGGGTAATATAAGATGTGGAGACGGGAAGTGAAAAAATATTATCCGTCCCCATCTCATCCCGCTGATATCTCTATTTTTATTTGTGTGTTAGGGTAAATGTATCTATAAAAATTAGAAAATAATATATATATATATATATATATATATATATATATATATACTTATTCAATATTTGTTAATTTCATTTAGTATCAAAAAATATCATACTTACGATGCATACTTTAAAAATATAACAAAAGAATGATTATGATAAATTTCATAAGAAATGTATCAAAAACTCACATAAAAAAGTTTTAAAATATTTTTTTTTAGGAAATTATAAAAAACATTTCAATTTTGTAGAGAGAATTATAATGAATTTAAATAGGACTTCATTAAAATAAAAAAAATAAATTAGTCAAACAATCTTAATTTTGTAGAATGTACCAAAAGGAGTTGAAAGAAAAGTATTTTATTATAAGGGGAAATTACACCGATCTCCTCTCTAAATTATTTAACATCAAAATCACTTGTTTTTTTAATCTGTAACAAACGGGCCCATACTCCCGCTCTCGCCGGCCATAAATATAAGCGAAAGAGTTTATGTAAGACAGAAGAAAACATAGAATAGTTATAGGTCTACAGGCCTAAGTAAATAAATAGAAACTGAAAAGAACAAAATTAGATTAATGGGTTGAAGACGCTAATATACGACTTAAAGTGTTGTTCTTACTTGTAATTTATCTTCGACCTCACGAAACAATGAAGACAAAAATTACTAAGTGCTATGCTTTTCGCTAGAAGCTTTTGCCTCCAAGTTCTCGAGCCTTTGGACCATGTCAGTTAAGAGCAAAAATAACTAATAAATTTCTCTAAAATATGAAGTCTACTATCACCAATTATGTATGCCTTTCGACACTCAAGAGATAGCAACTTTGTTGATGCAACCATCACTCTCACTATGAATTTATTTTCCTTTAAATATGAGATATTTATTTTATATCATTTGCCATTCCAAAATGAACATTCGAAATTTATGAAGTATCGGAAGAAGATAAAACAAAATTAAATTATTCAAAATTAAAGTGAAAAAAAAACAACTATACATACTACTAAAATCATAGACTAAATATAAGTTATATTTTTCAAATATGGTGCATTTATTACCTTTTGGTACAAATGAAAAGGCGCTCTCATATTTTATTTTGTATCCTTGCACTTACAAACAATTTTTTTTTTGTAAGGACAAATAATTCTTGCCTAGAAACAAATCCTTACAACCAGAAATAAATAACTCGGTATGACTAAGAGAAATGACAAATAATCCAAGATATCACCATGACATTCAATTCAAAATTATGAGGAAAATGCTTCTAAACAACTTGAGATGTCTTGGTAGTTTGAAATAAATCATATTTCTTAAAGGCCACCAAGTATATATTAAGGAGAACCGCTCACATTTTAAACGATAAGAATGAATGAGAATTGTAAAACTAAATGTTTTTATGAACAATAATAATACCCATGAAATGAGAATATGAGAATATCAAATAGAATTATTGAGATTAGGATTAAGGAAGTACATAAATTTCCTATTTCATGTTTATGTTAATAACCTTCCTAATTTAAATTACATACTTATATATTGTGTTGTGGGATCCTTTACATTTATTACATTAAATTAATTAAAATTAAAAATTAAAATAATTTAAAAAACATCATTAATGCTAAGCAATCCATGAGATGACACTTGGAATAGTATTTATGAGAGATCATTCTCAAATGTTATATATATAGATATAGATAATATAAATTGTTAATGATAAGTGGGACCTTGTTTATGTAATTATTGTGTGGTTAACCAGAATTTGACATACGGAAATGCATTTATGGAGATACATTGTCAAATGTTATATATATGAATGAATATGATACGGATATATAGATATATAGATATAGATGTTAGAACATTTGAACATCTGAAATATTGCACCTGCACTGGACAGATCGCGTCGCGACCCGAGCTTTTCGCCTTGCGATCAATCACGCATTTGTGAAGGGAAATTCTACTGGTCCATATCGCGACGCGATGGAAAACGGTCGCCTCGCGACTGTGCATAGATTTTCAGCAATAGTACATTCAGATTGTTTCAGCGATAACTTTGGATCCGGGAACCCGATTGAGGTGTTCTCATATGCGATGTAAAGCTTATTGAAAGGCCTAATCATATTTGTGAATTGATTGAATGTTTGATGTGTTTACTTTCAAAATTATGAACATTGAGTGGTGATCCAAGTAAAGTTGTTTGGTATATCATTGGAATTATTATAGGGTTAAATATGTTTTTGGTCCCTATAAAATTTGGGTTTTCGTTTTTAGTCCCTAAAAAAATTTTCACAAATTTGTGGTCCCTATAAAATTTCAGTTTTTTGCTTTTAGTCCCTCATTACTTTTAATAGCGCTTATAAAAGGTCAAAAACGCTATTAAAATTTTTAAGCGCTATTAAAAGTAATGAGGGACTAAAAACTGAAAATCTAAATTTTATAGGGACCAAAAGTTGGTGAAATTTTTTTGACGGACTAAAAACAAAAAACCCAAAATTTGTAGGGACCAAAAACATATTTAACCCATTATTATATGTTAGTTTGGCTGATACTTGAATGATCATTATTATGGTTTTTGTATCGAATTGATTATTGTGTTTCGTTTGGTTCAACGAGAGAGAACACAAAACATATACATGATACATGTACTAATGTACAATTGGAAACACCTTGAGAAATAAAGGTGTTAAAGGATTAAATAATGGTTTTATAAAAAGACATACTTGGAGAGGGAAGTCACGAGCCCAAGTCTCTTTTGGATTGACATACTTGGAGAGGGAAGTCGTGCGCTCTTCTAAATGTCGAGTGGTGGCTCTCCGCTGAGATTGACATTATATGTATTTGTCAAGTCTCTTTTGGATTATGCTACAGAGTAAAAGACACTCAAAGATCTCGTGAGATATGGTGAGGTGTCTCGGAATAATTCATTGAGATTTATAATCTCACTATTTGTTTGTGGTGTTTTTCAGATAAACAGGTGTTTTCGGTTGAAGGCTCCTTGATGAGTTATTTGTTCAAGTTCACTCATGAACTATCTTGATGATTCATTGTGGTTATGGATGTATTTTGAGACATGAGATCCCTTTAGGGATCTCTTTGGAATCATTTATTACTTTCGATAGGTCAACAACTTATACGCCTCTTCTAAGTTTGGATTAATTTATGTATTTGGATAAAAGTGGTTTTAGTACCAAAATTTGGTGGAGCTTTTTTTGGAGTATTGTAGCGACCGAAAAATCCAAAGGAGGAGATTCTTCGTCATTTTGCAATGAAGCCGCCATCGATATTTATTAAATAGGAAAACATTGAAAAAACCTTTATTTTTGGGTTCGGGGGTCGATTATGCATGGGGAATGTATTAGCACCCCACAGCATCCTTTCAAAAGAAAGGTTACCATTTAATTTAATGTGTAGAAAGAAAGTTAATTTAAAGAAAAATACTCTAATTTACCCTTTTTATTATTTGTAAAATTGAAGAGGAAGACTTAATAAAAATTTTAGTTTTTTGTGCTTGACAGGAGTGGGCCCTTGCTCCTACGTATCCCCAGGTGCGATGGGGAAATCAAAGCTACATAGTTCTTGGTAGAAAAAGTTTGTGTGTTGAGTATTTTTTATTTATTTTTGAAATTGGGAGAGATATTCGTAACGACCAAGCAAGTAAAACTCAGGGTGGTCGTCACTCATAACTCGTTTGAAAACTAAGGCTGTTATTAACGGTCAAACAAGCTAAGCTCAGAGTGGCCATTAGTAACAAACTATTTTTTGTGGATAACGTTTATTTGTTATTTGGGAAAAAATAGGTTTGTGGAAGAAAGTGCTTATTTACGGAGGAAAAAAAATTTAAAGAAGAGAAACAGGGAGTGCACTAGTAAAATAGTGTTTGCATTTAGAAACATGGGGTTGTATGAGACAAGAATGGGGTGTAAATATTAAGAAGCCCAATTCCCGTACTGGGTTCAGCAGCCCACGAAACCTGGGCCTCTCAAGGGGGTCTCACGCAGCAAATGGAGGGGTGTACGAAGTAGGCGCAAAACCCACTATAAAAGCCTAATTAAAAATGAAACCCTAATTTTCAAACCCTAAATCCTCTCTTCTCTCTCGCGGCGCCGCATCACTCCCATCACCCCTAACTCTTTTTTTTCTCTTCACCGAGGCAAACATCATTCTCCTCTCCCCACCGTGACTTCTCCTCCTTCCTTCTCTCAACACCGTTCACTCTTCTCTCCCTCACCAACATGGATTTCGTTTTCTTCTCTTCTCACTGAACCTAAACTCAGTGCTTCCTTGTCTCCGCCGTTAGCGAACCTAGTCTCTTTACCCTTCACAGTGCCGTACCCGTCTTCTCCTAGAGAGAACACGATTTTTTTCAAAAAAAGGACGACGGTGAGAGAGATTTGAAGAGAGAAAACGAGGGAGAGAGCAAGAACGGAGGGACTAAGGTGCGGTGGTGACGGTGGTCAATGGTGGTTGAGTTGATGGTGATTTGGTGGATGGGTTCGGCTTGTGAAGGTGATGAGTTAGACACGGTGGTGGTACGGTGGTGGTACGCTGTGAGGGAGGTATGGTGTTTGAAGGTGGCGCGCGGCGAGGCTACGGCATGAACGAATCAACGGCCACCGTCTAGGTGTTCGGAGTTTTAAACGGTGAGTTTCTCTTCTTTGCTTGCCTTTCGGTTTCAGATTCCCTTACTTCTCTATTTCTCTGATCTGGTTTCTGTGTGGTATGGTTCGGTTCTGTGGTCGCGGCGACGCGGTGGAGAGGGACGTATAGGGGGGTAGCTTACGATGAGGGCTTGGAGCGAGGGAGGTTCCTGTAGTGGCGGTGACGGTGGGGCTACGGCGACAGCTCAGGTCAACGACCACCGTCTACGGTGGTCGGAGCCTAATGGTGAGCTCCATTTTTCCTTTTTTGCTTTAAGGTTCAGTATTCTTCTCTTCTCTGTTCTTATTTTTTAAAAAAACAAAACTTTAAACTCTAAACTTAGTTTAACCGAAGCTTATTTGTGATGATTTTGAATCAACTAGAGGTTACATTTTAACAGTATCAGGGTTTAATAACAGGATGCCCATAAAAATCCGGTTCGGACTTCTCATTGTACAACGTGGAAAAGGTATGGAGCCGCCACAAATATTTTAATTTTAAGACCAAAACATTGAAAAAAGGTCTTTTAGACAAGGCGGATGGTCTTTCGAAAACTAGAGATATGGGTTCGGGGATCGGTTAGGCATGGGGAAGGTATTAGCACCCCGTACCTCCTTTCTACCGAAAGGGAACCTTTAATTAAATGTGTGGTTTGAAGTGTTGATTTGAAAATGCTTTTATTTTGCCTCTTTATTGAAAAGGGAGTGAGAAGACTTAATGAAAATTTTTATTTTTGGCGCTTGACGAGAGTTGGCCTCTCGCTCCTACGTATCTCCTGGTGCGATGGAGAATTCAAAGCTACGTAGTTCTTGGTTGTCCTAAAAAGGTTTTTGTTTTTTAGTCTGTTTAGATGAGTTTTCGCAGTAGGAGTGAGGATTCGCGATGACCAAACAACAACGGTTTAGAGTGGCCGCGCTACTAACTCTTTTGAAAATGAAATTATCATTAACAACCAAACGGCAATGGCGCAAGTGATCATTAACGATAATCGGTTTTGCTTTTGATTCGAGTGTTCGCGACGACCAAACAACAACGATTTAGAGTGGCCGCGCTACTAACTCTTTTGAAAATGAAATTATCATTAACAACCAAACGGCAACGGCGCGAGTGATCATTAATGATAATCGGTTTTTATTTTAGATGATCAAAAAGGGCTTTCGCAATCGAATTAATTTTGGTTTGTTGTGCTTGACGAGGACGTGGCTCGCTCCTACGTATCCCAAATGGGAATCAAAGCGACGTAGTTCTAGAGCCTTGAAAATGAAAGTCTTTTTGTTTTGATTTTGAAAAGTGAAGGGGGTTCATAATGATCAAACTAACAAAGGTTATGGGTGATCATTACTAAGACCCCTTTAAGTGCATGTAAAAATCTCTTTTGAAAAATGAAAGCCTTCATGATGACCAAACTAACAAAGGTTATGGGTGGTCATCATTAACACTTGCTATGACTTTTGATGCTTAGGAAAATATCTTTTGAAATTGAAAGCATTCATGATAATCAAACTAACAAGGTTATGGGTGATTATCACTAGTAGCTTATGCATATGAAAACATCCTTTTTTGAAATTTAGGCTCTTAGGACAACCAAACTAACAAAGGTTATGGGTGATTGTCACTAGTCACCATTTTCATGCTAGGCCATTTAGAAAAGAAAGCAATGAATGCAAATCGAATCCTTAGGCAAATAACAATCTCATTTGAATTCTTGAGCAAATATTAGCCTAGACTACACATGTTAGACCACAACACATAAATAGGCAAAGAAGGAACTTGAATTGGGCATTAAGCAAAAATACAAGAGTGGGCAAGATTGAACCTAAATGCACATCTAGTGGAAGATGCTAGGCGAGAACCATACTCAAATATTTCTACAAAACGCAAGGGAATCTAAATGCACATCTAGTGGAAGATGCAATGTGAGGAATTGACCTATCTAAGTGTTGATGATATTCTTATATGAGAGTGGACAATGAAATTGTTAGCTTAAGGAAAAGAGTTGCCTCAATCATGATCATAGGCGAGCATAAGCAAGCAAATTATTTAGCAACCAAAGTATCAAAGAATGTTGAATCACTTTGGTCAATCCTCACACTTAAGATTAAGTGCACAAGTGCACAAGTGTGAATCACCTTGCCAATCATCAACAAAAACAAGTTTATTAAAGCAAAACCCAAACCCTAATTTTTTTATGTTAAAACCTAGGAGCATACATACCCTAAATCAACTATTATTCATCCCCAAATCATGAAATAAACAAAAAGCATTCAAGAACCCTAAACCTAGGCCCATGGCCGAATGTCATTATTCTTGAAATAGGTTTCTTATTTTGTGAAAATTATGCAAACATGAGTGAATATGCAAGGGAATGTGAGAAAACACAACAACAACTAGTAAATCACATTTTTATGAGAGTATGCGAAATCAACATGCCATAAAACCACATTTTATTTCAAGGATTAAGATCAACACAAATCAACATTTATTAAAGGGTGAGAAGTACCATAAGCACCCAAGCCTCCCTAAGTGCTTGTCAAAGTGCTTATGACACCTCTCACCAACAACAATCAACAATATGAGAATATGAAGATGATAGGATAAATGCTTTTTATATTTTTGAGGAAATACTCAAAGATGATGCAAGGTTTTAAGGATTACCTTAGCTTTGAGCTAGAAAGTGAGATGAGAAGATGAAGCTAGACACAAATCAACAAAACTCCAATATCCTTCAAAGAAGTACCTACTTGATGATGATGCTTGGACTTTGAGTGGGAAATGGGGGAGTATGTGAAAGAGGGATGCAAATGAGGTGAGTTGTTTGTTAGGGTTTTTTGGTGTAGGAGAAATGGGAATGTTCTTTTGAGATGAAAGAAAAAAACAAGAGGAAGTGAGGGAGAGGAGAGGGGCTACGAATTTGGTTCCTTTTGGGAGGAGAGGAGTGAGTTGTTCTTATTGAATTTCAAAGATCCAATGGGTTTAAATTTGTGAGAGGGAAGTAAAGAAATTAGTGTGTATTTAGTGGTGTAGAGAGAAAGAAGGTAAAAATATGTTGTGTATTGAATGTTATTGGATTCAAAGGTGTGCTTGTCATGATGAAAGGCTTTTTGTGATGTGCACTTGATGGGGGCTGAAGTGAAGGGAGGCATGGAGCATGAGGGTGGAGTGAAGGAGGTGAAGAAATTAGTGTGTATTTAGTGGTGTAGAGAGAAGGAAGGTAAAAATATGTTGTGTATTGAATGTTATTGGACTCAAAGGTGTGCTTGTCATGATGAAAGGCTTTTTTGTGATGTGCACTTGATGGGGCTGAAGTGAAGGGCATGAGGGTGGAGTGAGGGAGGTTGTTTGCTTGTGAAATTGGTGCTTACTTTGGCCAAAAATGGATAAAAGCAAAAAGCACCTAAAAGGAATTAGCCCTAATTCTAAAAATACAATCAACATCCAATATTATTTTATTATTCATTTTTCATTTTTGATTTCAGATTTCATATTTTTAATTATACATATTTTTTTGAGCCTTTTTGAAAAAAAACCGTTACAATTGACCAAAATACCCTTTTTGACGCTAAAACCCTAATTTGCCCGAAAAATGCGTTTCAACCCTACAAATGATTTCAGGAACCTTGGAATGCCTTCTAGGATCCGAAATGCAGTGCATAAGGCTCTTCGCTCTTCAATTTATTTATTTTTTGTGGAAAATTAGGGTTTTGACCTAAGCCGGACAAAATTGGGGTATGACAGCTGCCCCTCTTTATTTGGATTTTACCAAGAAATATGAATTGCGCGAGACATATTTCGAAGGTTAAATAGAAATAAAGAATTCAGAAATTATACCAATTTTGTCCATTTGGAGAAACCCGAATTTTCTCCCTTTTTTTTGGAAAGATAGACACTTTCGTGTCGATGCGAAAACAGTAAATGAACACTAACGTGCTGACAGAAAAGGTAAAATGGGCACTTGCGTGCATACAGAAAAGTAAAACGGGCACTTGGCGTGCAGACAGAAAAGGTAAAATGGGCACTTGGCGTGCAGAAAGCGGTAAATTGGGAATTCAGAGGCTGCCTAAAACCTTTTAACGGACTCTTGTCGAGTCCGAGCTCTGGGGGGTGGCCTTTTCGAGCGACCGATCAACATCAGGTCCGGAACTGATTTGATCAATGGATTTACGCTATGCCTTAGGCTGACACAACTAATCCGAAGGACTTGACGAAGTCTGATGGATCCATTGCGTGCTCGTACACAATGTTGTGATCTGTGGAAGGAGTTCACTAACTCGGTGGGAGTTCACTAACTCTGTGGGAGTTCACTAACTCTGTGTTGAGGGAGTTTACTAACTCAGGGTTGATGGAGTTTACTAACTCGGGGTTGATGATTTTCTAAAAATGAGATTTTTGGGATTCTCTGGTCCGAAGTAACTTTTCTCTTGGATGGTGCATGAAATGCGTGCACTTGGATGTTTGGGGTGCACATGAATGCAATGATTGACTTTGGTGGGATGCCTTTTCTGTTTGATTTTTCTCTTCTTTTCCTTTTGTTATTCTTTCGCTCTTCTGAGATGCGAATTTGAAGGCGTAATGTACTGTTTGATGCCATGGAGTGATGACTGGTATGGATGATATGAGAATGATGAATGATGTGAAAATGTTGTGTTCTTTTATGTTCCGTCTTCTGTGATTTTCTTCTCTCCTTTCTTATTTGCTCTTTTTTTCTATGGAATGCAGATATCTATGTAAATGGAGTGTGAATGTATGTTATGCAAAGTGTATGTGATGTGATGATTTCAATGGAATGATGGATGCTATGAGATGCTATTTTTGATTTTCTTCCTTTTTATTTTGGTTAAGGATCAACAATTCAAGTGCCTACAAGGTAAACATCCTAATCCCCAAGGATTAAGGTGAGCACCAAAGCCCTATAAGATAACAACCTAATCCCTGAGGATCCAGGCGAGCACTAAAACCCTACAAGATAACAACCTAATCCCTAAGAGTCCAGGCGAGCACCGAAGCCCTACAAGATAACAACCTAATCCCTAAGGATCCAGGCGAGCACTGAAGCCCTACAAGATAACAACCTAATCCCTAAGGATCCAGGCGAGCACCGAAGCCCTACAAGATAACAACCTAATCCCTAAGGATCCAGGCGAGCACTGAAGCCCTACAAGATAACAACCTAATCCCTAAGGATCCAGGCGAGCACTGAAGCCCTACAAGATAACAACCTAATCCCTAAGGATCCAGGCGAGCACTGAAGCCCTACAAGATAACAACCTAATCCCTAAGGATCCAGGCGAGCACTGAAGCCCTACAAGACAACAACCTAATCCCTAAGGATCCGGGCGAGCACCGAAGCCCTACAAGATAACAACCTAATCCCTAAGGGTTAAGGCGAGCACTAAAGCCCTACAAGATAACAACCTAGTCCCTAAGGGTTAAGGCGAGCACTAAAGCCCTACAAGCGGCCAACTTTAGGCGACCAGCTGTTGCGCCCGAAAAAGTCCCCGAGGGAGAACCTTCGTCGTTCACAACTTTTCCTAAGACAATGAAGCCGCCACCAATATTTATTAAGGAAAATATTAGGAAAACCTTTTTGGAAAGCGATTGGCCTTTGAAAACTGAGAGTTTTGGGTTCGGGGGTCGGTTACGTGCGGGGAAGGTGTTAGCACCTCACACGTCCTCTCTACTGAGAGGGAACCTTTAATTAAATGTGCGGTTTTAAATGTTGATTTGAAAAATATCTAATTCGCCTCTTTATTTCTTATTGAAAATGAATTAAAGAACTTAATAGATTTTTTTATTTTTGGAGAGAAAGGAAAAAAAAAGGGTTTTTAGAAAAAAGTGCTTGACGGGACATGGCCCGCTCCTACGTATCTCCCGGTGCGATGGAGAATTCAAAGCTACGTAGTTCTTGCGTAGAAAATGTTTGTGTGTTTGGTGTTTTTTAATATAGGGGTTTTAGGATTGTGTGATCTGTGTTGAAGGACCGCTGGGAGTCTGAAGGGCCGCTGGGGGCTGAAGGAGCGCTGGGGCTCTGAAGGACCACAGTTCACTTATCCTAAAACAATGATTAACCCGGCCGTACGACCGACTTAATCCCCTACTTTGAAAATAAGATTTTTGATTTTTGAAAGAGATGTGTTTGTATTTTTATTTAGAAATTATTTGTTTTTGCGCTTGACAGGGGCGTGGCCCTGCTCCTACGTATCTCCGGGTGGAGAATCAAAGGCGACGTAGTTCTAGGTTCTTTTGAAAATAATTGTTGAAAACTTATTGTGAAAATGATTTTTATTTGTTATGCTTGACGGGATGTGACCCGCTCCTACGTATCTCCTGGTGCGATGGAGAATTCAAAGCTACGTAGTTCTTCTGTGTTTGGAAAACGTTTTTTTGTTTTTTTATTTTTATCTTGTTTAATTATGAAAATTGGGCATTCATGGTGATCAATTGAGCAAAGGCTCCAAGTGATCACCACTAGTACCTCATTGTCAATAATCATGCAAGCAAAGGCTTCACAAGACTATTAACAAAGTTTTTTATTTAATGAAAATTTTTAGGAAAATTCAGATATTCATGGTGATCAATTGAGCAAAGGCTCCAAGTGATCACCACTAGTACCTCATTGTTAATAATCATGCAAGCAAAGGCTTCACAAGACTATTAACAAAGTTTTTTATTTAATGAAAATATTTGGTCTTGAAGAGAATTAAATTATATTAAAAAAACGAGAAAAAAGGGGGGTGAAATGGTAAAATAGGGTGTTATTAGAAAGGGGGCTGTATAATTAATAGCAGGTGTAAAAAGGAAGCCCAGTTCGCATCTGAGGGCCCAATATGCGAAACTGGGCTTAAGTGAGGGGGTGTGTGTGTGTTAATCCGTGGGGTGCTAGAAGCAGAGCCCAATTTCAGTATCGAGGCCCAATATGCGAACCATGGGCTATCAAGGGGAGGGGGTGTGCGCATGAATTAAAGGGGGTGTTATTACTAAACTGATATTTTAATTAAATAAAATAAATAAATAAACAATAGGGCATATAAAAGGAAACATTCAAATTAAACCTAATTTTCCAAACCCTTTTCTCCACAGCAGCCGCAACCCACTTAGAAAGGAGGGAGAGAGAAAGAGTTTCGTGAGGAGAGAAATAAGGGAGGAAAATGCGAGACTGAGGGAGAAATTGGTGGAGGGAGAGATTTGCGGTGGGCGACGGAGGGAGGACCGTGGCCTCGTGGCCACGCCGGACTAGCGACGGAGAGAGAAGGAGGGAAACAACGTGGTGGCTGCGTGTGTGACCGGTGTAGGTTCGCGGGGGTTGCGACGGCTACGGCTGGACGGAGAGAGAGGGAAGAAGGACGCCAGCGGCGCTGGCGGTGGTGTTTCTCAACGGCAACGTTTTTGCTATTGACGTGCGTACGGTGGAGAAGCGGTGGTTCCGGCCAGGAGAGAGAAACAAGCATGGCGGTGAGGGGGAGAAGGGAAGGCTGCGATGGTGATTTCAGGCGAAGAGACGGAGACGATCGTGGGTGTGGTTCGGTTTTGGGGGAGGAAGGTTCTTTTCGGATGGCTGCTGGCTTCGGTTTTGTGATGGGTCGCCGGAGTTCATGGTGGAGCTCGCCGGAGAAGACGACCGGAGCTCCGGCGAACGCATTAAGGTTAGTTTTGTTTATATTTTTTTTTTGTTCTTGGCCTATTGTTCTCGGTTCTCCTCTCCTCTCTTCTATCCTGATTTAGGTTTTTAATCCTTATACCTACAGCTATTTTACTAGTTCCCTTGTTTGTGTGTTCTGTTTTATTTTACCCATTGATTTTCTCTTCTATTACCATACATATTATCTATCCAGAATTGCTACAACACATAGTTGACTCAATGATAATAATAATAATAACACCTAAAGCATATGTCTACTGATACATAAAAAGGAATAAAACCAACCTAGTTTCCAAGCTTTTAATAAAGATCTCGTTTTTAGCCTCTGCTTCCTTTGCTTGAGTGTTACTGCTTTGATGTCACTGCTACTGCTGCTGATACATTACACACAGGACCTCGTCTTCTTTTTTTTTTTTAGTGAAAACACTTTCCTCTGTCGTTTGTGTTTTTCAGTGTTCTTGATCGAACTTCTTTCTGTTTTTTTAGTGCTTTGATCGAATATTGTCCCTGCCTTGCTATTGCTTTGCCTCTGTTGCTGCTTCTCAAACCGCTACTGCTTCTGTTTTAGGACTTTGTGATTAGGGTTCCAGTGTGGAACCCTAACGTTCCAGTGTGGAACCCTAACCTTTTTTTGCTCTGATTTTCTCTGTATTTCCGTCCCTGATTTTTTTTTTTTTTGCTGTGGACTGACTGTTTATTTATATTAAAAACTTAGGTCTTGGCACTATTTGCTTTTGACCGGGCTTTGAATTATTTTTCAGGTTTTGGAGCGGATCGACCTAGGCCCAGCAGCTTGGGGAGCAGCTGTTGGAAACCCTAAATCTGCTGCTGCTGCCTATTATTATTTGCATTTTCGGATTTGTATTTTTTGGTATTTTTAGTATTTTCATTTTTTTGTATTTTTGGACTTTTGGACACTATTAAATTGTAAATAAACAATAAATAGAATTTTTTTGCCATTTTTTTGATATTATATTGCTTAAATGAATTATATAAACAAAATAAGATTAATAACAAGAAAAAGGAGTCGGGCCAAATACAAAGACGAGCACGGGCCAGACTAAACAAATACGCTAAAACGAGGCCCAAAAATAGAAAAATGGACCCGTTAACTAAAAACGCTAAAAATTAACTTGGAATTGCGTTCTTAAGCCCAAATTGAAACGACAAGCCCAATCGCGAGAAAAATGACTTTGGTAGTCCCAATTAGGTTCGACTAAATCCAAATACAAAGATTAAATTGAAGAACGCACGAGACGACCGATCATTCGCGTGCATGCCTAATTTAAAACAACGGTATTTCGATTTAGTTGAACAGGGTAATTGAAATTGGCTAGGATTAGTAACTGAGACGCCATACTGATGATTCTCGTAATCACGCGACTTCAAAACACGATTTAAGTAAAATAAACGACTAAAATTGGAAGACGGACAAAATTGGGGTATAACACCCCCTCATGTGCTGAGATAGCTGGTTAAAGAATTTTTCCTATTTGTCTTTTTGCTATGTGAGGATGCAAATGCAGTATTTTGATGCATGATATGACAAAATTTTTTTGGGGTATTCAAATACTTTTTTTGTGAATACTTTCATAATGATGAGACGCGAGACTTTGGATGCAAAAGTGGGTTTCTCTTCTTTGCTTGCCTTTCGGTTTCAGGCGAGCACTAAAACCCTACAAGATAACAACCTAATCCCTAGGTGTTCGGAGTTTTAAACGGTGAGTTTCTCTTCTTTGCTTGCCTTTCGGTTTCAGATTCCCTTACTTCTCTATTTCTCTGATCTGGTTTCTGTGTGGTATGGTTCGGTTCTGTGGTCGCGGCGACGCGGTGGAGAGGGACGTATAGGGGGGTAGCTTACGATGAGGGCTTGGAGCGAGGGAGGTTCCCGTAGTGGCGGTGACGGTGGGGCTACGGCGACAGCTCAGGTCAACGACCACCGTCTACGGTGGTCGGAGCCTAATGGTGAGCTCCATTTTTCCTTTTTTGCTTTAAGGTTCAGTATTCTTCTCTTCTCTGTTCTTATTTTTTAAAAAAACAAAACTTTAAACTCTAAACTTAGTTTAACCGAAGCTTATTTGTGATGATTTTGAATCAACTAGGGGTTACATTTTAACAGTATCAGGGTTTAATAACAGGATGCCCATATGCTTTTTAAAAAAAAATTAACAAACTGATATTAGCTTATAGAAGGAACAACCTTTTCTCCAGCTTCTGATATTCTCCCTGCTATTTTGTGTGTTACTGCTACTGTCTCTGCTGCTACCGTCCTTTCTCTGCTTCAGAAATTTTGTTGCTTTGTGGTTTTTTGCTCTAAATTTTTCTCAGAATTCTTGTATCTGTGTGTGTGTGTGTGTTTTTAGTCACTGTGCTTTTTTTCTAATTTCGCTACTGTTTGGTATATAAAGCTCTTTGTTGCTGTGTGTATCTGTGTAGGCTTTTGTGTAATTCTCAGTGACTGTGTGCTTCTGCTTGGGTATTTTTCTCTGTATTTTGGTGTCAATTTTCGTCCATCTGTTTCTGCCTTTGATTGTGCTACTATTGCTGTTTTTATAGGTGGATTTGTGTGGTGCTGAGGACAGCAATTAGGGCAAATTTAGGGTGTTGTGGTGAGGAGGGAAAAGGACAGTCAAGGGCGCAAAGGACAGCTCCATTTTGGTCAGCAAAAGGACAGCTATTTGAATGGGCAAAGGACAATAGCTGGCAATGGAGGAGGGACAACATCCAAGGGAAGAAGGAAAAAAAACCCTAGTTGGGGCAGCTGCTGGCTGCCCCCCCCCCCCCCCCCCCTTTCTTCTTTTTTCTTTTTTTGAAAATTTTTGTATTATTTTCATTTTCCTTAATTTTTATTTTTTGGATTATTGGTTTTTGTACTTTTTTTGAGTTTTGGACAATTTTGTAATATAAATGGGCAGCAACCTTTTATGGTTTTTTTTTATTCAATTAGAGAATGGTAAACAGAATGAATTGGCCCAACCTAAGAAAAAAGACTAAACAATCCCAATCACATAAACACAAGCGCAAGTTGCATAAGCATGCCCAATTACTAGACTTAGGTCCAAATAAGAGGTGCAGACTCAATTAAACCAAAAGGACTAGTGGCAAATTAGACGAACAAATTAAACGAGTAGTAAAAAGGTAAAAAAAGGAAGCGGACAAAATTAGGGTATAACAAGTATGATGTAACCTTTATGAAAAAATTTAATCCAAACCTAGAGTTGCGCATCTCTGATTGATTACAAAGTGTAAAATGTTTAACTTTATGACGTCTAAAAGTTAGGATGTTACAAGTCTTTTTGGTTTATTCAGGGTTAGGGTATGTGTGGGGGAGTAAGGGGGGTTGTAAGAATTTCGTAAATCCCATATGTATTGACCGAGCTGGATTGGGTTGTTGAAAGGCCAAGTATAACTCTATTGTTTCGCCATGGTCCATACTTACTACAACCCCCTAATCACTGGACACCCTATAACCATTTGAAAAGACCAAAATGCCATTAATGAAAGAATTGGTTCCACAGTGCGTCCCTTTTTTTTCTTGGTTTACGCAGGTACGACACTATGGCACCTTGCCCCCGGTTCCATAGCGTCGTGTGTTATATCTTGGCAAACACTCCTTTTGTTGAACTTTTAACAGGTACGACATTAAAGAAATGAGATGGAACAGTACCTTAGTGTCGTACCAGTTAAAAATTCTGCATAATTTTTGACAGATATTTTGTGTGTTTCAACGGCTCAGATTCCACCGACTGTTTTCATCAATGGCCTATATTCAGTCAAATGTGTCAGAAAAAGCAGTGGATGAAATTTTCTAGGAAAACGTGCAAGAACTGATATAATTTGAACGATTCAGATTTAAGATCAACAATTAAAATCAACTGCTCGCATTCAAGCACACCTATTATAAATAGGGTCATAGTTTTAACTATCTCTTTCACACCCACCATCACTAACATCTATACTCCATCTCAGCTTCTTCACAAACACCCCTTCCCTCTTAAATCGAGTTGATATCAGCCCATTTCTCAAATGACGCCTTCCTGACTATCCTTCATCACCGTGGAAGTATCACCTCCAAGGAAGATGGTGTTTGGTTTCAATGTCCCAAACCCGTCTTCTCTATGATGAAAATGGACTTCACATTCACTGAGTTGAAGGAAAAGGCAGAGAGCAAAGTTCGAGAGGGAGACTGGCCTAAACAGGTAAGTAATATTATTTACCGCAACCCCAGTTATGGAGGCAACGACACTATTAAGTATTCAGCTATGGAGATTCAAAGCGACGATGACATATACACCATGATGGAAACACATTCCCATTTTCCAAGACCTCGTCCTTTGGAGCTGTTTGTCAAAACCATACGCACTCCGGACGAGATCATTTTTCTTTTGTGATAGGGACATTGAAATTATTGTAATCGGTTGTTTATTATCTTTGATTTTCCTTATGTTTCTTGTTTGATGTACGGTTATGCGTTTGATGAATAAAATTCTATTTAAAAATAAAGATAAACAAAAATATTAATTAAGTTGTACGAAAATATTAGTTTAAAATATTACAAAGTCAAAAGAAATATTACAAAGTCAAACCCTAACATAAAAACTACTATGTTTGTCGCCCTCTCCTTTGATAGACACGCCCATACCTCCTAATTCCTCGGGTGAATGGACTCACCATGGACTTCAGCTTATCCAGTATGCCCCACGTACGCGTCCGCCGTGGAACCCTCCCCTCTAGCGTCTGCCCAACTCATCGAACAGGTCCATGATCTTTGGCATCATTTGAGAGACAGAAAATAAAAGTATTAAACTAATATCAACTTTAATCAAATAAAACAATAAGACTAAAATACACACCTGTCTTGCCTCAGAATTGTGTCACCCCAATATTTCTAAAATAGAGAAATACAAAAACATACTTTTTCGTTTACATTAGAGTATAAAAATTCCTGCTTAGATATACATCGTTGCAAGGACAGCGGAAACTATTACATAGCATAACTCAAAGTCGAGTCACAAGATCGAATACAGAGACAACATCGTAATTGTAAACAAGGAAGACAGAACGAATCTCCAAACTCCTCCTCGAGCCTGACAACTAACCATGCCACCTGTTGTCCTTATTTCCCGTTCTCTGTAAAAACAACAACCGATGATAGGGTGAGATAACATATCTTAGTGAGTTTTACCGTGACCCCTTACATACTCTCGGTTCAATTATAAAACTGTTGCAACGTAGTTTAATTTATAAACCACTTGTCTATATAACTGTAGCCCATTGCCGACCGTGCACACAACCACAATCTCGGCATATAATGTGCTATTCAATTATTACTAAGCCTAGTAAGTTAATTTATAATTACAAGCTTACCAATCGAAACACTGACCATGCAAACAGCCACAATCTCGGCGAATCGTGCACCTATCGTAGCATAATATCAGCCGTGCAACCAGCCACAATCCTGATAAACCCCCGCTAGTACTTTCCCTAACGTGTCCAGGGCTTAGGGTATGGGTTCATGACCTTCCCCTCCTAGTATGCTATTTGTTGGGTCGTCACCCAACATTGATATAATTTATATATCACACTCGCATTGGGCCGACTTCTATGTTCGATATAATCTATATCTATCATCGTTCTATAACCCGTCTTAGATGAATACAATACTAGACATCCGGCGTTATAATAAAATATTAAGTTGGACATTTAATCCGATTAGTTTTCAAAAGCTTGTACCCACACGCAGTCTACTTTTCGGTTTTTCAACACATTTATAGCTTTCAAAACCTTTTCTCAAAATTCAGTTGAACATGTTTAAAACAATGATTTTATCAATTGAATTTCATCACAATTGGTTGGAAGGAAGATTAGAAGAGGTTTAGAATCGAAAGGAGCAACGAAACGAACTTTTGGCATCCGGGAACAGTAGCAGGCGCACGATCCGTGCCCAGGGGCGCACGATCCATGTGCACTGCTTAAATTTTTAACAGGCATCTGCGAGGAGGGCGCACGATCCGTGCGTCCTGTACTGACTTACAATTCGCTTTGTTCGTTCCGTTCCGTTTCTCCGATCGTATCCAATCCGCCGTTCCATCTAAATCCCAACATTAAAACAGAGAATATATCCAGCATTCCAGAGCATAATTCCAATCAACAATCAACAGAATACATATATATTTTTTTATAAAAACCGTAAAAAGCGAGTATTTCGAAAAACGGGTTTCGACTCAATAACTCTTTCGAATTCAGAATCATGCCATAGAACCAGAACACCGACAATAAAACACAAAACCCTATACGTGAGTAAAACTCATCGGTTTGACGGACTCGCGAGAAACCACGATGGAGCACGAAATGATCGGACGGTAACCTCTCGAACAATTCCCGTAATCACGAGCTCGTACCGAACTTGATCAAGCTTCGAAACAACACCTCCTACTCTCCAACTTCGAATTCTACCATCACACCTTTTGAATCTCCAAGCCAATGCACTTCAATTTACAATGTAGCCCAAATCTACCTCAACCTAGTCTTCATTTGCACATGCAAAGTAGATAGGAGTTCAAAATTCCATTAATGGTCACAAGGAGCTTTGAGCTTTGACAATGGTAGAAAAGAAATGGAGATGAATCAGTTGCTGGAAATGATGCCATTGAAGAGAGAATCGAAAATGGAATAGAATGGCACCAATTACACTTACATGCATGAAGAGGTGAAGTGGAATCAAGCCCTTCTTCTTCCTCCTCCATTTCGCCCTCTCTCTCTCTCTCTCTCTCTCTCTCTCTCTCTCTCTCTTTTTCTGGATTTTCAGAGTTGCTGATTGTGAGGCAACTGAGAGTGATGGAATGTTTTTAATCCAGCTGAGGGGTATTTAAAATGGTGAAAGGTCCAAAATGCCCTTGCACTCTAATCCTTATTTAAACACTCCCTTAATTCCAACTCTCTCTATTTCTTCTCAATTTCAGCATATGATTGCTTTAGGGAGTGTGGGTGTGGTTGGTTAGTACTGGGATGGAGGTAACATTTAAATGAGTGGGAAAAGACTAAAATGCCCTTATCCTTAATTCTCATTTAAATCCATTCTAATCCATCAAGCATTCATCCATTCTTATGACTTAGGAATTTAAATATCATTCTCATGATCTTACCATGACTAGGATCCAGTTTATTATTTCGTCGGATGATAAATCTTCAACGTGAGGCAAAAAGACGATTTTACCCCTGTGCTCTAATTCCCGCAACAACTCTTAGAATTCATATAAAATTGCTTATAATTCATATGATCGAGCAATTAAATATTGCTTTCGCGACATAGCCATATCCGAGATTCAATTTATCCATTAATCGAATAATAAATCGCCAGTTACTTTCATAAACCGAAATTAACAAACTAGGGGTGTTACGAGAATCATCCAACATGAGGTAATATATCTCGAATTTCAATTTTGAAAGGCAAACAAAAACATATATAGATAGATAGATATTTCCATACTGATTTTTTCCCTAAGAATTTATCTACTCATGAAAAAGTTTTAATTTATTTACAAATAATAATCATAAATTATTTGTTGGACTAATAATGTATATGTGTTTGTTGGAATTGAATAATCATAGACAAGGTTAAGTTTTATTAGGTGTGGGCCTCCTGACCATTTTACTTTGACTGCGTCACCCAATTGCATCGCATGTAATCTTGCTTCTATGGCACTTTTGGGGGGCACGAATCTGCCGGACATATCCAAACTGCCAACGGACCCTGTCTGGCATATAAGGCACAGCCACACCCCACCACAGCAGCCAACCTCTGAATAATGAAATGTTGTGAAACCGGAGGTACTGTCTGTGGTCGTCCCAGGGGCTCCATATGACCTGCTCCCTCTGCAAGTCATCCAGCAGCTGCCGAAACTCCAGAAGCTTGATACTATCGCACTTCTTGTTCGCCCACCTGCTGCAACGTGGAAGTGAACTGACACCGTAGTCTTTCTGCACCACGATGGTGGGGAAATACTCATATATCCAGCACTAAAATAATTAAAAAAATAAATAAGTAATTATATAAATAAAAGTAATTAAAAAGAAATAAAAATAATTAATTACCTGCAATGCAGTAGAGAAGCGTATCCGCCAATCTGCGACGTTTCTCAGTAACAAGCATCATTCAGCTGCTCGTAGAGAATAGCTAGAGCAGCTGGACCCCAAGCCCAGTGGCCACACAGGTCAAAGTCAGAAATAAGAGTCACCCACTTGACAGGGACAGATATGTGACTCTTGTCGGCAAAAATGGTGCTGCCCAACAAGTGTAGCAGATAGCACCGTGCTGCCTGATCAAGATGGCCACGCTCCATGTTCTGTGTGTATGCGTCCGTCAAGAAAGAAAATCAGAATGTCGTTCCCTGTTGAACCGACACTCTGCCCATCAGGCTGTGTGGTCTACGCCAGCAGGTCAACTCCAGCCCGAATAGCATCGACAATGTCAAAATGTGGCCGATGCGCCAACGGTGTGCCGGTGAGCGGCAAGTGGAGCAACACGGACACGTCGCCCAACGTCACTGTCATCATCATGCTGAGCAACCTCAGCCTCAGCATGGTCATCTACATGCATGGCGTCTGGCTCTCGCTCCTGCTGCTGCTCTCGCTCTCGGACACGCCTCTGGCGCTCAAACGCGTGTCCAGCCTATCTAGTCCTCGATCTGAAGCTGCCAGGAGGACTCTGCTCATCTCGGGGTCCAGCTCCTGAATGCTCGCCTCGCTCTATCTTTCCTGTTCTGGTTGCCAATGAAAAAACAAAAAAAAAACTAATTAAAACGAAATTTCAAAAAGGAAAAACATTCCGAAAATACCATTTTGACTTCCGGAAATAGCTCTTTTTGAGGTATTTCCGGAATTCCCTGGAAATTAACCTTCCGGAAATACCTCAAAAAAGGTATTTCCGGAATTTTTTGAAAAAAATATTTCCAGAAATACGACTATTTCCTGGGAGTTTAGGGAAAAAAAACTTACTTTTTCCGTAAATATGATGGAATGAGGATGAATTCATTTTTTAATTTTTTTAGGGGTATTTTGGTCTGTTTAGTCAATTTGGGGGGTATGGGGTAAGATGGGGGTACAAGAAAAACAGCCATTTGGCGCGCGGGGGGGGGGGGGGGGGGGGACGTGTACTATCTGAGAGTGTGTCGCAAACTCATCACTCCTTTTGGCCTCCCCGCTTGGCATGTGACTTCTCATTCACCCAATACCTTCTTCTTTCTTCATTCTCCACTTTCATTTTTCTCCTTTCCCCGCAACCTTCCGTGTCCTCCTCCTCCTTTCACCACTCCAAACCAACCAGCAACGCAGCATCATCCCTTCAAAAACAATCGGAAAATGTTACAACAGCCTACATTGATGGAACTCATTCTCCTATGTTCGTCGGCTCAGTTAAAAAACACACAAAAAAGCTCCGGGTTTACGAAAAGGAAGATAAATTAATGGATAATGATGATTGGTTTGATTAGTTTTGCTTTGATGAAGGTGTTCACCAACAATATGGTGAACAAGTCTGACCCTGAGATTACGAAATGCGAAGCGAATGAGAACTGGACCAAAGTGACCTTCAAGCCGGACTTGGAGAAGTTCAAAATGGCCTATCTTGAAGAAGATGTTGTTGTTTTGATGAAAAACCGTGTATTGGAAATGGCTGGGTTCCTTGGAAAGAGTGTTAAGGTCGAACTTAATGGAAGCTTGCTCCGTATTAAGTCCTTTAAAGATAATGTTGATCTCTACTCAGTTCAGCCGCCTGCCACAGAAGCTGGGAAAAAGAGAGCTGGGAGAAAGCCTGCTGCTCCAAACGCCAAGGCACCTGCAGCCAAGGCCCTTGCTGCGACCAACCAGATAAAACTGATACGTTGCAGCCAGCTGAAGGTACCGCGACATCAGCAGAGAAGAAACTGAGGAAAATGAGGGAATCTCCATTTAACAAGAAAAGTCCAAGTGAAGACTTGTCTTCTGGTTCTTGTTCAGCTACTAACTCTCCTCTTAACTTTGAAGTAGACCATCATGATTCGGATGACAGCTGAAGAATTCTCTAGTTTTTAAAAAGATGAAGACTAGACTATTGCTTCATTACTAATTTGAGTTACTAATTTATTATTTACTATACTCTTTTTTTGTTTTAAAGTAAAAGCCAACTAAATGGGTTAAAGATCATAATTTGTTATTCAAAAATTAAGCAAGAACAATTTAATGATAGGAAAACACATGAGCCAGTCAAGTACAAGTAGAACCAATTATAAAAATATATGATATGAATTTCAAGAAGCTTCGCATGGATTGCCTTATAATTGCCCTTTATATTTTTTTCATTATACTTAAAATAGAATTAACTCCTCCTTCTCTTCCTAGTATCACCAAAGAATATTGTCCCTCAAATGATTTTAGAATAGAAAAGGTTTCTGCAACATTTGCAATGTGCTTCTCTATATATGAAATTCTGCCTCCAATTACATGTTTCTCATAAAAACGTTGCAAAACATCCATCATCTTATTGCATCTCTTTTTCTTGCGCTCGGAGGATGACTCTGTATCCAACTAATCTTGAGGATTCTGCATTTGTATCTACTAGGAATCTTATTACTGTTAGTTTTACTCCTGGATGTCGCGCCTAACCTGTTCTAGTTCTCAAAGCACTGGTAAATGCTTATCATGCGTGCTTGTAGATGGAATGTTTTTTGTCCCATGAACACATAAAAGAAGCCTTAGCTCACTTGATGGATCAAGTGATTGAAGTGCTAATCTATGAGTTGGTGCTCTTTTCTGCGCACGTTTATTTTATGATTTGTTACCCAACTATTGGTGTATATAAAACTGAAAAATATTGCAATTATCATCCCAATGACTGTTGAAGCTGTTGTTGCAGTACCACTACAAGAACAACAAATGAATGATTAATTATGTTGTAAAATTAATTAGTAGTAGAAATAGTGAGTGAAATTAACATTATGGAATCTAAAAGAAAAATATACAAATTAAATTAATAGTATTTTCAATTAAAAGATTAATTTGATGCCTAAAGCGAGAACTTCACTTGCAGCTAGAAATAATAATAGGCTAATCTCAAAAAAAAAAAAGAAATAATAATAGGCTAGATCGACTGACAGGGGCTTATGGCCCAGCCTATGTTAGATACGGGCTAGGTGAGACTTTTTTCAAATGCATAAGGCCAGGGCTTTTTTAAAAGCTTTCTAACTAAAAAAAAGTGAGCCTACAGGCTACCAAAAAAGCTTTCTAAACTTATCATGCTGATCTACTTAAGTAAATATAAAAAATATTTTTTACTACTACTACTATTATTATTATATTAAAGTTTGTACTTTGTGTTAAATCCTAAGCTTGCTTACATTTTTTTTGTTAATTTAAACATATTAACCTACATCAATTTTTTTGAATTATATAAATGTATTATTTTATAATAAAACTTAAATAGAATTCCATATAAAGATAATTCCTTAAAAGGTTCTGTTAGATCTTAAATTAAAATTTAATCTCATTGACCTATTAGCTTAGGCAAAATATCTATCCAGGCCCCTTAACTTATTTTCAGATAACGAATAGGTCCATTAACTTTTTTTGGTAACGATTAAGTCTCTTAAGTTTTAAAAAAGTTGCGTTATTGCCCTTTTTAACAGTTTTTGTTTAACTCCGTTAACCAATGACTGATGTGGCTGTTTGATTGTTGACTTGACATGCCACATAGGATATTTATGTTTATGAAGTGGCCGATTCATTATTCTTTAATAATTTTTAAATAAAAATAAAAAAAATTGATTACTGTTCATCTTCTTCAACGTGAGAGAGAAGGGGGAGAAGGCATGGGTTGCTGTTCGATTCCTATGGTCCATTTCCCAATCGAAAAACGACATAACTTCAGTTCGATTCGGGGTTTTCAAGGTTACAAGATATTAGTGAACAAAACCGTGATTAATCAAGTATCCGCAAAAACCTTATTTTTTCAATTTGTGATTTCTCCCAAATGGATGGATTTTTCTCAAGATTGATTTAGGGATTCTTCACATCAGTTCATTCTAAACAAAACCCATCCAAGATCGAAGAAAACAGTAGCCTGTAGATATATATATATATATATATATATATATATATATATATATATAGAGAGAGAGAGAGAGAGAGAGAGAGAGAGAGAGAGAGAGAGAGAGAAAGATCGAATCGGGTTAACCGTGACCCGTTTTCCATTAACATTTGGGTATGGACGTTTGTCATACCCCAATTTTGTCCGCCTAATTGAAAAATTGTATTTTTGTGAATGCCCAATTTTAGCGGGTATTTTTCTTGTTTTCAAAAGAGTTCAAAATATGTATCTCGCACTACTTTTGTTCTCGTTCGTTGTGTGTATTATTTCTAGTAGTGTGCGCGTTGTGATACTCGTTGTGCACGCGCACTCGCGTCTCGTCGTGTACGCATATTTGTTTCGTTACTTATTATTGTTATCCATATATTTTTATTAGTTTATCAAATCATTATTTTTATATAAAAAATAAAATCAGATTTCAAAATTGTTTTAATTATTATAAACAGTTTTTTAATTTGTTACAGTACAAATAGTATAGTGTAACAATAATAAAGTAAAACAAAATATGGAGAGGCATATATAACAGCCCCATGCGCTCCAGCCTTGCTTCTTTCATTTTGAGTTGCAAGCTCAACCCACTTTCTACATGTCTCTAGCTTATCCCATTTTCAGCTATTGACTACAAAACTGCACACACTGCTCCTGATGCATCAGCCAGCAAACATAAAACAGAAATAAATAAGAAGTCAGTTGGAAAATCAGAACAAACAGTATCATAGAATAAGAAATGTGAAAGGGACATATGAGGAGCCAATAGCTGGCCTTAGCAATAGACAAGCAAAATGCCTCTATATGAGAGAAGCCAGAAGCTGAACACAGGGGGGGACGAAAATCAAAAGGGGAAAGCGATGAAAACAAAAGGGAGGAACGGTAGGGGAACTAGGAAACAGAGAAAACGATTTTATCAACACACACAAGGGGGAGAGGATGAAAAACAACCTTTTTTTTAAGACAGTGACATAAGGGGGGGGGGGGGGTACTGGAACAAAAGAGAAAAAAAAATTTTAACAACGTCACACAACAACAACCATCACAACTTCCTTAGAGAACAAGAAGGAGAAGGAACCAAAACTCACCATGACAGAGTGCTCAAAATAGCTTCAGCCAACCACGTACACCGCCCTCCTCCGCCGGTCGCCGCCACGGCCTCCACCACTACCCAACCGCCACCACCACCATCACCAAATCGCACCACCCTCTCTCTCCTTCCCATTTTCTTTCTCCACCGCGCATCCCCCTTTCTCTCTCTCCCCGCAAACCTCACCGCCGGCGGAACGCCCAACCAACGGCGTCCCTCTCCTCCGGCCGGCCACCCTCGTTCTCTCTCCTTTTCTCATTCACTGTCACTCTTTCTCCTCCTCACCATAATACCCTCTCTCCCCCATCTCTTTGTTTTCTCAATTTTTTTTTCTTCTTCTCTCTCCTGTACTAACAAGCATGTGCGACGCTGAGTGGTTGAGTTGGAAACTAGGTTTATTATGTTGGTGCTCATACTATGTGGCTTCTAGTTTTTTTTTTTAGTTTTTTTCCTGATTACTACTTGCACCACCCATCTTTTTTACATACAACCCCTTTGTTATTTTACACCCCTGTTTTACTCACATACAACCCCATTCTGCTTTTTTTATTTTATTTTCTTAAAAGCCCATAGTGCTATTTACACCCTTTGTTTTACTTCAACATCCCCCTCATCATTCTTGCATTCTTCTCAAAGATTCATCTCCAAGTCTCTAAAATCAAGCTCAAGGTTGAAGGTTAAAGAGTAAATTCAAGTGGTTTAGCACTCATTCATCTTATTTCTTGCTTATTTGGCTTGGAGTTAAGGTATATTCTTGAGTCTTAGCGTCATCATCAAAGTTTTAGCATCAAAAATATAGATCGTCGATTTGTTTTTGCATACTAAGCATTTCATTACATTTAGAGTTACATCTTATGTAAATATGTTAGTATAATTGTTGTTGTTGAAGGAAAAATGCATCTCAATCATTAATATTTTGGATCCCGGCTACTCTTTTGAATTCATTTGTGCCTATCACTTCCTTGTCTACTCTCATGTGGAATCATTAATACTTGGATAGGCTCATTCCTTACATTTCATCTTCCATTAGATGTGCATTTAGATTCCCTTGCGTTTTGTAGAAAATTTGAGCATGGTCCTCGCCTAGCATCTTCCACAAGATGTGCATTTAGGTTCAATCTTGCCCACTCTTGTATTTTTGCTTAATGCCCAATTCAAGTTCCTTCTTTGCCTATTTATGTGTTGTGGTTTAACATGTGTAGTCTAGGCTAGTATTTGCTCAAGAATTCAAATGAGATTAATTGCAAGTTATGACCATGTTGTTGTTTGCCTAAGGATTCGATTTCAATGATTGTGCCATGCTTGAATCTCCAAATCTTTTTGCATTCGTTGTTTTTTCTTTTCTAAATAGCTCAGCATGAAAATGGTAATTAGTGACAATCACCCATAACCTTTGTTAGTTTGAATGTCCTAAGAGCCTAAGCTTAAAAAAAAGATGTTTTCATATGCAAAAGCTACTAGTGATAATCACCCATAACCCTTGTTAGTTTGATTATCATGAACGCTTTCAATTTCAAAAGATATTTTCTTAAACATCAAAAGTCATAGCAAGTGCCAGTGATGGCCACCCATAACCATTGTTAGTTTGGTCATCATGAAGGCTTTCACTTTTCAAAAGAGATTTTTACATGCACTTAAATGGGTTCTAGTAATGGTCACCCATAACCTTTGTTAGTTTGATCGTTATGAACGCCCTTTACTTTTCAAAATCAAAACAAAAAGACTTCCATTTTTAAGGCTCGCTAGAACTACGTCGCTTTGATTCCCATTTGGGATACGTAGGAGCGAGTCACATTCTCGTCAAGCGCAATCATAAAAAGTTTAGCATTTGCATAACAAAAAGAAAAGAGTTATTTTCATAACAAAAAAGAATCACTTTTGCAAACCAAGATCATTTTCAGAACGAAAACATTTTCCTTTCTAAAAACATTTTCAACCCATCGTCGCTAGTGGCTAATCAGAACCTTTGTTCGTCTAGCCATTGGTGGCGATGTCTTTTTCCCAAAAGAACAACAAGCGATGATCACTCATAACCTTTGTTAGTTTGATCATTCGTGCCAATCAATCTCTTTCGAAAACCCCTTTCAAAAGAACAAATAAAAACGAGTCGCTACTAATAGTCAATCAGAACCTTTGTTCGTCTGACTGGCGGTAGTGACTCTCATTTTCAAGAGTACTTAGCGGTGATTACCCATAACCTTGGTTAGTTTAATCATTCACTAAATGCTCGTCCTATTTCGAAAACTCACTACAAAGATAAAAAACAAAAATCATTTTTCAGGACAAAGAAGAACTACGTAGCTTTGAGTTCTCCATCGCACCGGGAGATACGTAGGAGCGGGCCATGTCCCGTCAAGCGTTTTTTTCTAAAAACCCATTTTTCCCCTTTTTTTTCCTAATAAATAAAGATTTTCATTAAGACTTTTTCAATAAGAAGTAGAGAGGCAAAATTAAGTATTTTCAAGTCAACACACTAAAACCACACATTTAATTAAAGGTTCCCTCTCAGTAGAGAGGACGTGTGGGGTGCTAACACCTTCCCTGCGCGTAACCGACCCCCGAACCCTATTCTCTAGTTTCGCAAGACCAATCGCTTTCCAAAAAAGGTTTTCCTAATATTTTCCTTAATAAATATTGGTGGCGGCTTCATTGTCTTAGGAAAAGTTGTGAACGAGGAAGGTTCTCCCTCGGGGACTTTTTCGGGACGCAACAGCTGGCGACTTCACTGGGGACTAAAAAACATTTTTTTCAAAAGTGGGTCAAGCCTAATTAATTAAGTGTGTGGTTTGTGTGATTGATTTGAACATCTTGCTTTGCCTCTATTCTTCTTCTTTTTCATAAGCATGTTGCATCCATATGCATTCTTCTTCTATGTTTGCTTTTGTTTAAAATAATAGATAGTTACTTCTTTGCTTAAATGCTTAGTTCCCTCATGCATATTTCCCCTCTCTTGTCATGTCCCCTTCTTCTTTGCTCGCTTTCTTGAGGTAAGTAGTGCATTGTTGTCGGCACCCTAGATTAGTTGTATTTGATTGGTATTGAACCCTAGGGTAGACGACATGTTATTGCTTTCTATTGTCTGGACTGTTCTGGATTTTCGTTTGCAGGTGGGGTAGTTTTTTAAGGAAATGCCCTTCGCACACACCCACTTGTACCTTGAGGCTATATGATTAGAGAAATAGACCATAACCCAGGTCTATTAGGATACCATAGGATGAGTGGATTCGAGTAGTGGGAGCCCATCAGGACCTTTGTCCGTTTGGCTACTCGCGAAAGTTTCAATCAGAGTTGTGCTCTTTCATGATGCCTTGTACCTAGCAGTTTGCTGCATCTACGGGGATTTTCATGAGAGGGACTGTGGCTCTGATGACCTTTGTGAGGGTGTGGATAGAGCTACATGTGAAAATTACCTCTAAAGTGCCTTAGATCATAGGTTTCTCCCCCGTTTAGGTCACAAGGGCTTCCCAAATTGTGTGCTGCATTGTTGCGTTTAGTCCAGTTAATTTTTCCCTCAAAGATTTTCAAAAAAAAAAAAGATATGCTTTTCCTTTTCAATAAACACCTATATGAGGTGGCATATAGTGTGAAAGTTTTCTAAATTCCGCCTGTGAATACCCTCCTTATGCATAAACCTCAAAAAAAATGAAGTATCTTGCATCTTGCATCATTGCATCATTGCATCATTACATCATTGCGTCATTTGCATTAAATAAAGTTCCAATTTTGAAAAAAAAATTATTCATCTTGCATTTCATTTCATTGCATAAAAATGAAAAAACAATTGTCATCTTCATATCTTAAGCATTTCGTTTATAATCAAAAAGAGGAAAAAGCTCCTCGCCAAGTTCATCCAAAACATGGCATTCATGCATAAGCATTATTTCAAAAAAAAGGAGAAAAAAGACAAAGTAGAACTACGCAAGCTTTGATTCCTCATTACAATGGGGATACGTAGGAGCGGGGTATGGTCATACCCCGTCAAACACATCCTTTCTAAAACCTTTTTTATAATAGATCATTTGCATCTCCAAATAATTTTCAAAATCATGTTTCAAAACTAGAGATAAAAAAAATGAAAAGTTTCCAATGCATGCATCTTCTCTAAACAAAGAAAAAATAGAAAAGCTCTTCATGTAAAAGCTCAATGAGTAAAAGTGCGCCTTCGGATGACGAAGGGTAATATCTCAAATTTGTTTGTGCACTACAAATTTGAGATGTTACTCTACGATATCGGGGCACTTTGACCCTATCAAGTGAGGTTTGTTTTCAAATAAGAGAATAAGTTTGAGTTAACCAAATGTCGAAGCATTTCACTATATTGCGTGAAGTATTGAGTCAGGATCCACTCAATGTTTCATGCAAGTTACTCAGAGTAACGACAATTGGTTGCCTCACGCCATCATTTTTACAAAAAAAAGAAGATTTTGAAAGAAGAAAAGAACAAAGGGTTACCGTTGTAGCCTTTCTCTTACCGGTTCATACGAAATAACGTACGGCCCGCATTTTCCAAAAAAAATAAAAAATAAAAAATAAAAAATAAAAATAAATAAATAAAAAAAGAGCTTGAATTATTGCCAATAAAAACCCTTTCGTTTATCCTGCATACACGTAGAGCATCATCATCATACATAAAACAAAATTTTCAAAAAAAGGGTAAAAAACAAAACTTTCAAAAAATCATCAGTCTTTTCTTTTACCGGGCTATATGAGGTGATGTTCCCAAAATTTCAGTCACCAAACTCGAAAAAAATGTTTTCATCTTATTTTTCATATGCATGTCGAGTCACATTATCGCCGTCAATTTTCATATAAAAACATCATTTGCATTGCATAAAACAAAAACTTGATAAAATTCATACATGCATTTTTCTCTATCTCATTTAGGTTTGTCAGGAGTGCATTCTCCGCACGTGTGCGTTTCCATTCACTAAGGCTTTCTTTTCCCTAATTTTCTCGAAAAATCCAAAAATCGTGTCTTATTAGAAGCGCGTCTCATGCATTATTGTTGTCCTTTTTCACACATCATGAAAAAATAATACATTAACCTCTCAACTTGCATGCATTTCCATTCAATAAAAATCATGTCTTCCCACGCATTTTTTTTTCTTTTTTCTAAAAAAAAAATCATTGTGAGTATCATGCATTTCATTGCACAAAAAAAATGAAAACAAGAAAGCATCTCATTCATAATCATGAACAAAAGTCATTATCAAATTTATTCAAAATGTAGCATTCATGCATCATTTCATTAACCTCATCACTTTAGTTCAAATACATCATTCCTCCATACACGCATCTTTCAAAAAAGGAAGGGGCATTGGCATTTCATACCTTGTCTTGCCTCTAAAAAATCATCATTTAGAAAAAAGCATCATTCCTGCATCTTTCATCATTCGAAAGAAAAAGGGGGCATCAGCATTTCATATCTTGTCTTGCCTCTATAAAAATCATTTTGAGAAGAAGCATCATTCTTGCATCATTCACCATCCAAAGATGCACTGGCATTTCATATTTCGTCTTGCATAAAAAGAAAGCATCAAAAAGAAAAAACTTTTAGAATAATCACATTCTTCAAGTGAATATGCTTTCAAACATTTCATTTTCATCATGTATACATCATAATGTTTTCATCCGTGCATTGCATACAACAAAAATGTTGTGATGAGAGACGAGATGCTTCTTGCAAAGTAATCTTTCCTTTTTGGAAAAGTTTACCCTCACTCATTTGCAAACTCAAGGTGTTCCAAGGAACTCAGTTTTTCACATCAATAGCTCATTTGTATTTCCTTCAAAGAAGGGCATTACATCTCATCCATTCCATGATAAAGGACCGAAACAGTTCATCAAAAAGTTTTTATATCATGTTTTAACCAATGTTAACTCTCTGTGAAGCGTTCTTCTAGTAAGCATGCATGCCAGGTGCAGTTTCTCTTGTTTGAGTCAGTCAATTTCCTTCATTTATCATCATTCCCCATCCAAGTCTAACCCCACCCCGTCCACCCATAAAGCGCATATTCTCTCCTATCAGTGCATACTTGACTTTTTGGTTCATTCTCACTAACACTTTAAGTCCTCCATGCTGGGGCAATTCTGTGATCACTAATTTTCCTTGTCAGTATCATATTCATTTAGTGCAAGTCTTTCTAAAAAATATATAATAAATAAAAAAGATAAAATAAGCTCGCTAGGTTGAAAACCCGCAAAGGGCGGCCTAGGCAAAAAAGAGCGCCCGGTGGATTTGAAAACTCGCAAAGAGCGGTCCAGGCAAAAATTAGGGCACAAAAAAGGGGGAAAATAAAAGAGCAAACACGTGAAGATAGATAAATTATTGTCCTAAAGAAGCAATCAGGATTTGAAATGAAATTTGGCCATCTCTCCATACCCTCAAGAACCTAAAATCCTAGAAGGTCCATTCCCTACCCTCTTAAGCCAAAGATTCAAAATCACAAAAACACCCTTTGTTACCCATCTTAAGCCGAGAAAAGCCCAAGATATTCCCATCACTCTGGGCGAGGGTTAATTCCACATCAAAAATGGTTTATCATTTCCAAGTCAAAAGGAAAGGAAATTCACAAAAGGAGGGGAATAACAAAGTTTAAAGAGGAGAATCCCAAAACAAAGAAAGGAAGACAAAGGGAGTATAAATTAAGAGTCAGTACATTTTTCCATGAAGCATAAGAGCTCCCCTTCAAAGAGGCCCTCAGATTCAATGGGTTCAATCACTTCCCCTTCCAAAAAGGCCCTCAATTCAACGGGCTCAATCATTTCTCCTTTCAAAAAACCCTCAATTCATTGGGTTTAGCCATCTCTTCTTTCATAAAACCTTCTAACACCTCATCAAACTTAATAACCATTTCCTTCACAAATCATTGACCATCGGCCAACACCGAGTAAGACCCATCCTCCCCATCAACCCCAAACACTTCATTAAGCTCAATCATCCCCTTCTCCACATCACAACCCTAAAAAGTCCATTCCGATCAGTGACTAATTGCTTTCGTTCTCTCAAGTTTTAATCTTAGGACAAATAAGTTCATCTATTTACGACGTGTTTGCTCAAAAGAAAAAAAACAAACAAGCAGAAAAAAGAAAGCTGCTCAAAAAGAAAAAACAAACAATCAAAAAAAGAAATTTGGTAAAAAAGGAGAAGGACTTGCACTCCAAGATGCATTCGTGTTGCATTAAAACAAGGTCTAGTGGTCACCAAGTGGAGCCTCTCCTCATACTAAAAAGTCAAAACTTTCGTTGCATTTGAGTTGTTCTTAAAGAGAACCAAAAGTGTGTGCTAGGGGGCATTCCCTTCACCCCTCACTCCACTCAATTTTGGGGAGGTTTGTTCATTGCCCACCCCATTCATATATCACCCTCAGTTCATAACCATCACCATAATTTTGTCGCCTTTCACAACCTCATTCAAAGAAACCATTTGAAATGTCATTCGAAAGTGGGGCAAGTGCGTTCCCATTCCTTCACCTCATTCATTCCTATAAAACCTCACCGGGGCAATCTCTCAACTCACTATCCTAAACAAGGCCTTGTCATTCTAATTGGGGCAGCTTTGTCCTTGTTATGACTGGGGCAACATCAAACTTTATGGGTTGAGACAAAATCTCTTTTGATCCACCTTCCCTTTCAAAAGCCGAAGCATTCCCAATTCATCATCTTCTACGCCCCTAGTTGTTGTCACCACTAGACATGGGCAAACTATTCACTCATCAAAGACCTAAATTGGGGCAATCTTGTATCTCTTGATCCCTCATAAGCTTCGGCAATAGCCATGTCGGCCATTCTTTCACTTGCCATAAATGTCCATGTCCTAAACTAATTCCAAGTTAACTGACTCACTCATTCACATTTGCACTCCCATGCATGCTTACTAGACAATGCTTCAAAAGAGAGAACACAAGTGGTTTACGTGATATCTAAAATTCAGTCATCATGGAAAGAAAGAGAAAACAAGCGAGGTTGTTTGTAAATAAAAACCCTAAGAACACCAGAGTTTGAATCAAACTCAATTTTTCAACAGAATGGTCAATAATCATCTCAATTCCTTGCATCCAAAGTCTCGCATCTCATCATCACAAAAATGTTTACTTCATGCATCTAGGCATTCCAATCTATTCATTATAGCATATGCATCAAAGCATTACATTTGCATCTTCACATTTTGTGCATTCATCACATAGCAAAAAGAAAAACGTTCCACGTCAGTTGCACCATATTAATACTTGCATTTCATAGAGGAAAATAGTAAAGAAGAAAAAGCAGAAATCTTTTCATTGCATTGGCATCATATTAATGTTCGCACTTCATAAAAAGGAAAAGAACAAAATCATTCCATGTCATTCACCATTCCACAAGATACTAATCACTGCATGCACCATTGCATCATCAAAATTCTTCAGACCATTAGATCAATACAGACATATGTTGACCCATAAGCCAGACCTTTGCGTCCATAATTCAAAGCTACTCCCTTGATCCCAAGCGATCCTCATTTCATGTTTTCTCATTCATTGCTTTTTCATTAACCCATCCAGTGTTGACTCTCACTTGCAAACTCCAAACAAACAACAAAAAGAACAGAAACATTCCTTGTCATCCAGAATTCCATATCATTCACAAGCATTCCTTTGTCATCCAATCATCAAACATTAAAGCGGTGCATTTGCATCATATTAACGTTAGCATTTCCATAAAAGAAAAAGAACAAAAATCATTGCATCAAACATCAGAGCATTGCATCATATTAATGTTTGCATTTCATAGAAGAAGCAAAAAGAGACAAACAGAAGTTAGAACAGGAGCATTCCAATCATCAAAGCATCAATCACCGCATACATTTGCATTCAAACATCAAAGCATTATGTTGATATTTGCATTTCATAAACTACAAAGAAGAAGCAGATACAAAAGAACAAAAGCATTCCATAATATTCAAGACATCAATCATGGCATATGTTTGCATTACATGTCTCATTCATTGCATCGCTAAGCAAAATGCGGACGAACACAAGATGTTAATCCTCATGCCTAGTTCTAAGAATCAGCACTTCAAGTGTCAATCTTCAATCTAATTCTCAAGTCAGTCATCCTGGACTTGTCAGTCTCAAAATCTCATTCCCAGTCGCTCCTTCTGTTCGGAGTTCAAATGCTCTTTCAATTTAGAGTTCAGTCACTCCTTCAGTTCGGAGTTCAAATGCCCTCGGATCCCAAGTGGTTCATTAAAAGCACGCTAAGTGTTCATCCTCATTTACTGTTTTCTCATCAGCACGCCAAGTGTTCATTTACTGCCTTCTCATCAGCACGCCAAGTGTTCATTTACTGCTTTCTCATCAGCACGCAAAGTGTTCATTTACTGCTTTCTTTCTAGCAAACCAAGCATTCATCATCACTGCATCAGACATCAAATCAATTTTCAAAATACAAAATCATTTTCAATAAATAGGAGACTAAGTCGAATGTACATTCGAAATAGTCATCACGATAGAATTGATCACTCAAGGAGGGAAAAGAATCGAAGATTCATCATCCCATCAAACATCAAAGCAATACAGTTGCGTCACATCAATACTAGCAAGAAAGCTAAAACATCCCATGTCATTCATCATTTCATAGCAATATTCACATTGTATAGAAAAAGGCAAGGAAGGAAAGTTTTCCATTGCATGTCATCTGCCATTTCATCAAAACACAAGAGCATTACATATCATCAAACACCAAAATTTTGCATTCGCATACCTGCACTTCATAAAAAGAGCAAAACAGAAAAGAGAAATTCAGATGTTTGCATTACATTCATCATAAGAAAAAGAAAATGGCAATCATGGCATTTGCATTGCATGCATTGGTTCATTTTTCAGCTGCAGACAAGTGACAGAGGATAAACACCGCAGTGTTAATGCTCGCCTTCAGATTCCAGAAAATGCTCCCCAAGTTGGGAGTTCAAAAAAAAAAAGAGAGAAACAAAAAAAAGAAAAGAAAAATAAAAGAGAGAGACAGAAAAGAAAAGAGAGCGCTCAGGCGCGCATTGCGGATTGGAGCCCAGATAGATCATCGCTCCCTTCTGCCCAGGTCTCACATCGTGTACGAGCAACGCGATGGACCGCAGCCCCATGTGAGGTTCAACGGAATAGTTGTATCAGCCTAAGATACAGTGGACGTCGTGCATTGATCTGTATATCAGTTCCGGAGCTGATAACGATCCCCCCGGTCGCTCGAAAAGGCCAACAGGAAGAGCGTGTTCCTCAAAGCCACGTGCAAACTCGGATTCGTCAAGAGTTCGTTTAAGGATTACAGGTTTTAGGCAGCCTGGGCAATTTACCGCTTTCTGCACGCCAAGTGCCCATTTTACTTTTCTGTCTGCACGCCAAGTGCCCATTTTTTTTGTCTGCACGCAAGTGCCCATTTTACCTTTTCTGCCTGCATATCAGTGTTCATTTACTGTTTCCTCATCGACACTCCAAGTGTTGATTCAAAAAAGAAGAAGAAAAAGAAAAAGAAATAGAAAATTCGGGTTTCTCCAAGTAGACAAAATTGGTATAATGTCTGAATTCTTTATTCCTATTTTACCTTCGAAATATGTCTCGGCCAATTCATATTTCTTGATAAAATCCGAATAAAGAGGGGCAGCTGTCATACCCCAATTTTGTCCGCCTAATTGAAAAATTGTATTTTTGTGAATGCCCAATTTTAGCGGGTATTTTTCTTGTTTTCAAAAGAGTTCAAAATATGTATCTCGCACTACTTTTATTCTCGTTCGTTGTGTGTATTATTTCTAGTAGTGTGCGCGTTGTGATACTCGTTGTGCACGCGCACTCGCGTCTCGTCGTGTACGCATATTTGTTTCGTTACTTATTATTGTTATCCATATATTTTTATTAGTTTATCAAATCATTATTTTTATATAAAAAAATAAAATCAGATTTCAAAATTGTTTTAATTATTATAAACAGTTTTTTAATTTGTTACAGTACAAATAGTATAGTGTAACAATAATAAAGTAAAACAAAATATGGAGAGGCATATATAACAGCCCCATGCGCTCCAGCCTTGCTTCTTTCATTTTGAGTTGCAAGCTCAACCCACTTTCTACATGTCTCTAGCTTATCCCATTTTCAGCTATTGACTACAAAACTGCACACACTGCTCCTGATGCATCAGCCAGCAAACATAAAACAGAAATAAATAAGAAGTCAGTTGGAAAATCAGAACAAACAGTATCATAGAATAAGAAATGTGAAAGGGACATATGAGGAGCCAATAGCTGGCCTTAGCAATAGACAAGCAAAATGCCTCTATATGAGAGAAGCCAGAAGCTGAACACAGGGGGGGACGAAAATCAAAAGGGGAAAGCGATGAAAACAAAAGGGAGGAACGGTAAGGGAACTAGGAAACAGAGAAAACAATTTTATCAACACACACAAGGGGGAGAGGATGAAAAACAACCTTTTTTTTAAGACAGTGACATAAGGGGGGGGGGGGTACTGGAACAAAAGAGAAAAAAAAAATTTAACAACGTCACACAACAACAACCATTACAACTTCCTTAGAGAACAAGAAGGAGAAGGAACCAAAACTCACCATGACAGAGTGCTCAAAATAGCTTCAGCCAACCACGTACACCGCCCTCCTCAGCCGGTCGCCGCCACGGCCTCCACTACTACCCAACCGCCACCACCATCACCAAATCGCACCACCTTCTCTCTCTCCTTCCCATTTTCTTTCTCCACCGCGCATCCCCCTTTCTCTCTCTCCCCGCAAACCTCGCCGCCGGCGGAACGCCCAACCAACGGCGTCCCCTCTCTCCCCCATCTCTTTGTTTTCTCAATTTTTTTTTCTTCTTCTCTCTCCTGTACTAACAAGCATGTGCGACGCTGAGTGGTTGAGTTGGAAACTAGGTTTATTATGTTGGTGCTCATACTATGTGGCTTCTAGTTTTTTTTTTTTAGTTTTTTTCCTGATTACTACTTGCACCACCCATCTTTTTTACATACAACCCCTTTGTTATTTTACACCCCTGTTTTACTCACATACAACCCCATTTTGCTTTTTTTATTTTATTTTCTTAAAAGCCCATAGTGCTATTTACACCCTTTGTTTTACTTCAACATCCCCCTCATCATTCTTGCATTCTTCTCAAATATTCATCTCCAAGTCTCTAAAATCAAGCTCAAGGTTGAAGGTTAAAGAGTAAATTCAAGTGGTTTAGCACTCATTCATCTTATTTCTTGCTTATTTGGCTTGGAGTTAAGGTATATTCTTGAGTCTTAGCGTCATCATCAAAGTTTTAGCATCAAAAATATAGATCGTCGATTTGTTTTTGCATACTAAGCATTTCATTACATTTAGAGTTACATCTTATGTAAATATGTTAGTATAATTGTTGTTGTTGAAGGAAAAATGCATCTCAATCATTAATATTTTGGATCCCGGCTACTCTTTTGAATTCATTTGTGCCTATCACTTCCTTGTCTACTCTCATGTGGAATCATTAACACTTGGATAGGCTCATTCCTTACATTTCATCTTCCATTAGATGTGCATTTAGATTCCCTTGCGTTTTGTAGAAAATTTGAGCATGGTCCTCGCCTAGCATCTTCCACAAGATGTGCATTTAGGTTCAATCTTGCCCACTCTTATATTTTTGCTTAATGCCCAATTCAAGTTCCTTCTTTGCCTATTTATGTGTTGTGGTTTAACATGTGTAGTCTAGGCTAGTATTTGCTCAAGAATTCAAATGAGATTAATTGCAAGTTATGACCATGTTGTTGTTTGCCTAAGGATTCGATTTCAATGATTGTGCCATGCTTGAATCTCCAAATCTTTTTGCATTCGTTGTTTTTTCTTTTCTAAATAGCTCAGCATGAAAATGGTAATTAGTGACAATCACCCATAACCTTTGTTAGTTTGAATGTCCTAAGAGCCTAAGCTTAAAAAAAAAGATGTTTTCATATGCAAAAGCTACTAGTGATAATCACCCATAACCCTTGTTAGTTTGATTATCATGAACGCTTTCAATTTCAAAAGATATTTTCTTAAACATCAAAAGTCATAGCAAGTGCCAGTGATGGCCACCCATAACCATTGTTAGTTTGGTCATCATGAAGGCTTTCACTTTTCAAAAGAGATTTTTACATGCACTTAAATGGGTTCTAGTAATGGTCACCCATAACCTTTGTTAGTTTGATCGTTATGAACACCGTTTACTTTTCAAAATCAAAACAAAAAGACTTCCATTTTTAAGGCTCGCTAGAACTACGTCGCTTTGATTCCCATTTGGGATACGTAGGAGCGAGTCACATTCTCGTCAAGCGCAATCATAAAAAGTTTAGCATTTGCATAACAAAAAGAAAAGAGTTATTTTCATAACAAAAAAGAATCACTTTTGCAAACCAAGATCATTTTCAGAACGAAGACCTTTTCCTTTCTAAAAACATTTTCAACCCATCGTCGCTAGTGGCTAATCAGAACCTTTGTTCGTCTAGCCATTGGTGGCGATGTCTTTTTCCCAAAGGAACAACAAGCGATGATCACTCATAACCTTTGTTAGTTTGATCATTCATGCCAATCAATCTCTTTCGAAAACCCCTTTCAAAAGAACAAATAAAAACGAGTCGATACTAATAGTCAATCAGAACCTTCGTTCGTCTGACTGGCAGTAGTGACTCTCATTTTCAAGAGTACTTAGCGGTGATTACCCATAACCTTGGTTAGTTTAATCATTCACTAAATGTTCGTCCTATTTCGAAAACTCACTAAAAAGATAAAAGACAAAAACCTTTTTCAGGACAAAGAAGAACTACGTAGCTTTGAGTTCTCCATCGCACCGGGAGATACGTAAGAGCGGGCCTTGTCCCGTCAAGCGTTTTTTCTAAAAAACCATTTTCCCCCCTTTTTCATAATAAATAAAGATCTTCATTAAGAATTTTTCAATAAGAAGTAGAGAGGCAAAATTAAGTATTTTCAAGTCAACACACTAAAACCACACATTTAATTAAAGGTTCCCTCTCTGTAGAGAGGACGTGTGGGGTGCTAACACCTTCCCTGCGCGTAACCGACCCCCGAACCCTATTCTCTAGTTTCGCAAGACCAATCGCTTTCCAAAAAAGGTTTTCCTAATATTTTCCTTAATAAATATTGGTGGAGGCTTCATTGTCTTAGGAAAAGTTGTGAACGAGGAAGGTTCTCCCTCGGGGACTTTTTCGGGCGCAACAACGTTTACAGATTTCCAACTGCAGAAACAATTTGGATTCCATGTTTCTGGTTTTTTTTTAATTTTTAATTAAAAAATAATTAAAAATAACAAGTCAGCAAATAAAATTTCCATGTAAGCATAAAAAAAGCCAGATAAGAAGCCCAAACAACCACTTAAGCATTTTTGTAACGGTGTTAAGAAAAAAACGTTAAAAAGGGCAACGACACAACGTTTTTAAAACTTAAGGGACTTAATCTTTACAAAATAAAGTTTAAGAGACCTATTCGTTATCTGAAAATAAGTTAAGGGGCCTTGGGAGATATTTTGCCATTAGCTTATTAGTCTATCTAGAAAAGCCTACACCACTCAAAAGTTGGTGAAATGGGCTTTTAAGCGGTATTTCAGACTTTGTTAGACTATCAAAAAAAGTCAGATGAGACCTCAAAACTAGACCTATTACAGGCCACAAACCTAATAGTTTTACATAGCTCAGACTCGGGCCTTACAAAACTCAGCTCGGCCTAGTCTATTCCCACCGCTACTTGCAGCCGCCCTAGAGCCTGCCTACCTTGTGTTATATGACAGTTACATGACAACCACAATAATTAAAGCATTTTTTATGGTAGTCTTGAATAAATAGTAGAAGAAAAAGATAAGTATTAAGTATTGGGTGCAACCCAAATCCCACATTGACTAGAGATATGGTCTCATAAGAGTATATAATGAAAGGGCAATCCTCACCTTACAAGCCGGTTTTGTGGGGTTGGGTTAGGCCCCAACCACATTCTAAGATTAAGGGTTACCAATTTGATAGCCAAGTAGATTTGTAGATGGCCTTTGGTAGTCAAAAGAAATCCAATTGCAACTGATTCTGACTAGTGAAATCCTGACATTGCCCCAGAAATAAGTATACCATCAACTTTCCCAGTTATTCACACTACAATAAGCATAAATATTTTTACCTATGTTGCTAAAAAACCTACCTCAAGCTTCCTCAAATCAGCCTCGTACCCCATCCACAAGAAAATATTGAAAAAAAATAGTATTCAACAAATAGTTGATTTTGGTAATAACCCATTTAGAAACCCCACCATCTCTAGGAAAACAAACTCCAACTAAAAAAGCACTTAAAAATGCTCTATATCCATTCAAAGCAGATAAAGCACACGTTAACACCATAAATGCAACTTGTAATACCAAAAGTAAATAAATATTACTTTGAGTATTACCTTGTGTTGCTTTTATTTAAATTGAATATTGTAGTGCTATATTAACTCTATTTCATTGTGCAATTAAATGTGTAATTGGGGGCATTATAATTAAATAGATTGTGCAAGTGAGGGGTGCGGGTAGGAATTGGTTTTAAAACCTTATATTGGGCTGGGGCGATAGTCCACCCCATTTTAAGCCCAAAAACCATACTTAATCAGCTGAAGTGAATCAGTGGCAGATTTGACCTAGTCATATTGTTTTGGTCATAACTCACTAAAATACTTGTTGTATCAATTTGGAACTTGAACCGTCAGAAACTAGACAAAATTCTCTTTATAATAGGCACTTGGTTTGGTAATTTTGGTTGTGCAGAGTTAGATATGTCTTCTGCAATATTGCTCACAAATGCTGTCAAAAAACAGAAACATGGAAATCACCCTCCATCACCCATTTCGAGTTGCACACGTGGGATGAAGACCAAGAACTGAAGTTGGGAGATTTCTTGTGAACTAGGATCATCAAAGATGAGAAATTTGGGGCGAGAGTTTGATGAATTGAAGTTAATGGGAGTCTAACTCAACTAGGGAACAACATGTTGTGAGTTTTTCACTTCCCCTTTTTCTTGATTGACCTAGGAATTTGAGCACCAAATACCCAAACACAACAATAAGGAAGATAGTTGATATTAAGCATATAACGTTCAATATTCAAGAGCCTCAATTAGGATCGCGAACTACATTATTGATAGTTGATTTATTAATCACATGCTTTATAACAATCTCTTAGGTGTTGGCCTTGTTTGTACGAGGCCATATGCATATTTAGTTAGGTGTTCAAGGGATTAATGGAAATCTCTACAACCTTAATGATACCCTACAACCCGAATATAACCGAAGATCATCCCTCGTACCTGATGTGACGACTTTGTATAATACAAAACGAAACGGAACTTAGGCAGCTCACACCACGAATGAATCCATATTTAAATTGGTTGATAGTGAGTTTGTTGAGCTAGTGAAATATAGAGACAAGGCCGAACACGTCAATTTCAAAAATGTGAGGACAAATAGTGCTTGTGGAAAACATTCTTTTTCTTTGAAACAATGACCATTGTTGACTGAATCTTGCCTTTGACGGACAAAAGACCATGTCCAAATTGAACAGGAGGGGTTGACGCTGGCTGCTCACATTAAATCACCATCGAATGTTAATTTAATGCCCATTAGGAATTAAGAAAGAATATGTGTAATCCCTTAAATGATACAACTATGAACGTGGAAATTGTTTCAAGAGAAATGGCTGAATGACATTCATAAATAAACCAATGGAAATGAAGCTTAGAAATCAATACTCACTTACCAAAGTTTTGCTCTACGAATTCTGATTTCAACTCGATGAATATACTCTCAAATAAAATTAGGATCTTGGCATGGCTCTACTCGTGGTGGGAACTTGCACAATTCTAAATGAAAGAAAATAAGAAGGATGCAGGAGCTAGAGACAAAGAAGAAGGACACTCGTAATGGAAGGAAGTGAAATAACTCAAAGGAGAAAAATAGAATAGAGGGTGGGCGGCTGTTTGCATGAAGAAAATAGTGAACTAGGTTTTTAGAATAAAATGTGAACATACTTTAACAATAACGAGGCCCAACATGAGTCGTGCAATGTAGGTTTTTCTCTCCTAGGGTTCCTTCTGCCACAGTGAGAAGTTTTTGCGCTGCTATCTCTCCATCAAGTGAGACGTAACATTTCTCAAAGATTCCAAGCCATGGCAACTATCCTAACAGCAATCTAGATGAAGAAGAGGACACGGCGGTACCATTACAGAGGGAGGCGCCTACGGGGGAGGCCATCAACGAGAGGCTTTGTCTTGTAGGACGTTTTCTGACTAAGAAGCCTATCCGATCGTTGATCATGAAGGATCGTCTATCAGCGGTGTGGCAACCAGGGCGTGGAATTTCTATTCGCAACCTTGATAGTAATCTCTTCTTATTCCAATTTTTCCACTGGCGTGATGTGCAGAAGGTGTACACCGGAGGACCATGGCACTTCGATGGCCACTTGCTGCTCTTGTCTCCACAGGGTGTGGGGGATGTCCCAAACCAGGTCCCTTTATTCCAGGCGTCCTTTTGGGTGCAGGTGCATGATATCCTGATAGGATTCATGACGGAGGCTATTGGCCAGGTGTTTGGGGATTTCATTGGCGAGTTCTTGGAGTATGACCCGAAGAATAGCTCCGATTTCTGGAAATCATACATGCGTATACGGGTGCTGGTGGATGTCCGTAGGCCGTTGCGAAGAGGGAAGAAGGTCAATGTGGGCGGTGACAACGTTAAGGTGGTGCGCTTCAAATATGAGAGGCTGTCTGTGTACTGTTATCTCTGTGGTATCCTCGGCCACTCAGATTCTAATTGTGACCTGCTGTTCAATATGGAGCAGGACAATGGCGTGAGAGGGTGGGGGCCTGATTTAAAAGTTGAAAGGCGAATTCCGGGGGGAAATAATGTGTGGTTACGGCAGGAAGGCAGAGGCGGTGCTCCGTCGGAGGAGGATGGTGGGAGGGCGGCTAGGGGTGACTTCGGTGGGAGGGACAATGCTCCGACCAACAATAATTGCGAGGCACAGTTTCAGGCGTTGAATTTGCGGAACCTAGCGGTTACACGACAGGGAATTGAAGAGGAGGTTACTGGCAATGAAGTGGCGGTTACGAGCAATGAAGAGGTGGTTAATGGCGGGGGCAATTTACGGCTATCAGTTATGGCAATGAATGTGCGTAATGCTAATGCAATATTAGTGGGGCCTAGCGCCGGTGCTTTACGTGAGGAGCACATGGGAAATACCAATTATGGCCCACTAACTAATATAGTGGGAGAAGGGGTAAATAGTGAAGCTAAAGTGGACGAGGTTAGAAAAAGGAAACGTTTAACTGGGGTTTTGGAAGTTTGCGGTGCATCTGGATCGGGGTCACACAACGTGAACAATGGCTCTTTTTTACCGGCAGGTCCAGCAGCCAGGACTGCTAGGAGAAATGAATATTTTAAGTTGGAATTGCCGGGGTTTGGGTCATCGATCGGCAATTCCTATGCTCAGAGACCTAGTCCGGAGCAATACTCCGGAGATTATTTTTTTGTATGAAACTTGGGAGTGTTCGCGGTTTGGTTTGGTTTGGTTTTGAGACAAAAAGTGAACCGAACGGCAAGGTAAAACTACATGCGGTTTGGTTTGGTTCGGTTGGCTTCCTAAAATAAAACCAAACCAAACCAAACTAATGCGGTTTGGATTGGTTCGGTTGGTTCCGTTTTTTCCAAGACAAAACATAATTTAAAACGAAGTTAAAATTAACTAACATAAAAAATGGCAAACATAAATTTTTAAGAAAAAATCTACTCAAATATATGTAATATATAAATTACGCCCTTTAAAAGAATTTGAATTAAATATTTTATTATAATTTTTAAATATAGCATAACAATATGGATTGTTCGTAAGTGAGTCAAAAAATTAATTGTATTTGGGCTAGTAAGTGAGTGAGAGTTGGGTTTTAGTTGCATTTGGGCTAGTAAGTTATTAAGGAATGTTGTAGGTCAATAAGTCTTAGTGTTACTTGCGGTTTGGTTTGGTTTGGTTCGGTTTCTGTAATCAAAACCGCGAATCGAACCAAACCGCGCGGTGCAATGAAAAAAAGAACCGAACTAAACCAATAAGAAGCGGTTTTTTGCGGTTTTCGGTTTGGTTTGGTTCGGTTTGCGGTTTTCTATTGGTTTGGTTCGGTTTTGAACACCCCTAATGAAACTTTAGCTTATTCTAGCAAAATGGAGTCGGTACGTATTTTGTTGGGATTTGATAATTGCCTAGCTGTGGATAGAGTTGGGCGAGGAGGGGGCGTAGCTGTTTTGTGGAGCAACTCCGTTCGTTGCAGTATTACGAGTTACTCCAGCCACCATCTTGATTTAGTAGTTGAGGATGACGTCCACGGGAGGTGGCGGTTAACAGGGTATTATGGCGTTGCTGATAGATCAAGGAGAAGGGAATCCTGGGATTTGATTAGACGGTTGGCAGGTGAATCCATGCTACCGTGGTGTATCCTAGGGGACTTTAATGATTTGCTAACCCCGGAGGACAAACAGGGATACTGTGATCATCCGAACTACCTTATGAGAGGCTTTCAGGAGGCCATTCTTGATGCCAGATTAACTGAGATTACTATGACGGGCTACCAATTCACCTGGAGGTTCGCTTTGGGTACCCCTCGTTCTATAGAGCAGAGACTAGACCGGGCCTTCGCCACTAAAGAATGGATGGATCTCTTCCCTCAAGTAAAGCTCCTCAATTTAATATCTCCAAAATCTGATCATTCGCCTTTGTTGTTGCAACGTTGCCCCTTAATAAGTTGAAATCAAACTTCACTAAAAACTTAAAATATTAGTTCAAATACATATATATATATATATATATATATATATATATATATATATATATATATATATAACTAATTTTAATTATCGGAATAATTTAAAATTTATGTTTAATGTAAAAACTAAAAATAACCTTATATATATTATTTATGATATAATTAAGTGATAAAACAAAAAAATTTGAACAACCATACCCTACGTTCTAATCAAAAATTGCATAAATTTTAATAGCTCATTTTTTACATAATCAATTGGAAAAATTGTTTAATTTAGTATGATAAAGGAAATGAATAGTCATATTCTAATTCATTGTATAAATATTTTTAACTAAAAAATATTGAGTGGGGCTTTGAAATTCTTTTTGGTGTAACTTTTATGCATTGAAAGTGGAGTTTCATATTTATATGAATCATTCCTTAGTTGCCAGTAAATTCATGAGTTACTAAAAGATAAGTGGAAGATGTATAGTTTTAATTAGTTATGATATGACAAAACTATTTATAGGGGAATATTTTTTTTTTTCGGAATTGATATAGGAGATTTTTTTTTGAGATTATATAGGAGAATATTTTAAATGGTGAGGGAAGTGGTTTTGGCAAAAAAAAATTAAAACAAAAATAGGATGTGCATGTGAGCACTAGAAAGGAGCGGTAACACGAGAAGAGGTAGAGTGCGCATAGAGAAATATTAGAGTGTGCAGTAAGGGAGAACAAATGAAGTTTACATGAATAGATAAGAAATAGAAAAGACAAAGCAAAAGATTTGAGGTTCATGTTCTTGACATTTCTAATGTAGTCAAAAGGACACAAAGAAAAATTGGGATTAGTTATTTAGTTAGACAATTGAGCCACAATTTTGTTGTAAAGGTATAAACATGTAGTTTTTTGTGTGGAATTGATATAGGAGAATTTTTTTGTTGAGATTATATAGGAGAATATCTTAAATGGTGAGGGAAGTGGTTTTGGCAAAAAAAATTAAAACAAAAATAGGATGTGCATGTGAGCACTAGAAAGGAGCGGTAACACAAGAAGAGGTAGAGTGCGCATAGAGAAATATTAGAGTGTGCAGTCAAGGGAGAACAAATAAAGTTTACATGTATAGTGAAGAAATAAAAAAGACAAGGCAAAAGATTTGAGGTTCATGTTCTTGACATTTCTAATGTAGTCAAATGGGCACAAAGAAAAATTGGGATTAGTTATTGAGTTAGACAATTGAGCCACAATTTTGTTGTAAAGGTATAGACATGTATGAGTTATGTTTAATTTTAAAATTGTGTTTTAAAAAATGTTTAATTTTAATAGCTTCCATGAAACTGGATGATGTGCTATATCTAACAGTTTTTGTTATATTGAACATTTACAAACGAATGTTTAAGCATAAAAGAAGACGTTTTTGTCTCTAACTAGAAAGTTCATTTGTTTTGTTTTTAAAGTGAGTACATGGATCAGAAACTATAAATATTGTATTCTGTTTCTAATTTTAAAATATAATTTTAAGAAATTCCTCTAATGTTGTGACTTCCAAAAATCGTCACTAAAATTAATTACCATCGAACATAATTATAATGTTAAATAATACAAAATATGATTCAAGGAAATTTAAAATCACATCATAATAACTCATTCATATATTTTTTACTAAATAGACTACATATAGTTTGCAAGAGCGTAATATTCAACAAAATTGTTAGTTAAAGAAGAGCGTAATATTCAATTAGGAAAATGAGAAAATATCATTAGTTAAAGAAAACGATAACTAATATAATATATATCTTCTTCACATGTCTTCTCATTATTGTTATCACCCTCCTACATTTTCAGGTGATAGGTATTGTTAAATAGAGACGAAGAATAGAGAGACGATATTGGTCACGCAGTTCGGCCAATGTTTGCCTACGTCTGCGACTACAGAGCAGCTGTAGTTCCGTCTTATTATCTGTATATGTTGTTGTGTAAAGAGTACAAGCACTAATGAGTTTAAATAGGCTATACTATATGAAAACCTAACGGGCCTGGGCCGAATACACATATAAATAAATCTACTATTTACACCACATCTCAACACTCCCCCTCAAGCTGGAGCGTATAGATTGTAGGCATCCAGCTTGTCACATATGTAAGTTATCCTTGGTCCTCAAAGAGCTTTTGTGAAGATGTCTGCCAATTGATCATTAGAACCAACAAATGAAGTAGCAATGTCGCCGGACACAATCTTCTCACGAACAAAGTGACAATCAACTTCAATTTGTTTGGTTCGCTCATGAAAGACTGGATTGGACGCAATATGTAGGGCTGCTTGATTATCACAGATGAGACTCATAGTGCCTATTTTACAAAAACGCAACTCTTGGAGAAGATGTTTCAGCCACGTGAGCTCCTGAGTGGTAAGCGCCATAGCTCGATATTCAGCCTCAGCACTGGATCTGGCAACAACATTTTGATTTTTACTTTTCCATGAAATTAGATTTCCACCAATAAGAATACAATACCCAGATGTGGGCCTTCTATCAAAGGGGCAACTAGCCCAATCAGCATCTGTGTAAGCGACAATATTTGAATCACCTCTATCCGTGTAAACAAGACCTTTTCCAGGAGCTCCTTGATATACCTCAGGATTCTAACAATGGCATCCCAATGACTGTCACAAGGAGAATTTAGAAATTGACTCGCAACACTAACAGCATATGAAATATCTGGCCTCGTCATGGTCAAGTAATTTAACTTTCCAATTAGCCTCCTAAACCTTCCTGGATCTGAAAATGGCTCCCCCTGATCTGGTAGGATCTTGACATTAGGATCCATAAGAGAGTCAATTGGCTTGCAATCCAACATTTTGGTTTCTTCTAAAATATCCAAAGCATACTTTCTCTGGGAAATAGCAATCCCTGCCTTAGAATGAGCTACCTCAATGCCAAGAAAGTAACGTAACTTTCCAAGATCTTTGACCTGAAAGTGGTGGACTAGATGTTGTTTAAGTCCTGCAATCCCATCATGATCATTACCTGTAATGACAATATCATCGACATAGACAACCAGATAAATACATTTGTGAGAGGAGAACTTATAAAAGACAGAGTGGTCAGCTTCACTCCGAATCATGCCATACTCTTGAACAACACTACTGAATTTCCCAAACCATGCTCGAGGGGATTGTTTAAGACCATACAAGGCTTTGTGAAGTCGACAGACATACCCACGACACTCCCCCTGAGCAACAAAACCAGGTGGTTGCTCCAGATAAACTTCTTCTTCTAGATCTCCAGGGAGAAACGCATTCTTGATGTCTAGTTGATACAATGGCCAATGTCGCATTGCAGCCATAGAAAGGAATAGACGAACAGAAGCCATTTTAGCCACCGGTGAGAAAGTATCACTGTAATCAAGGCCAAAAACCTGAGTATATCCCTTAGCAACGAGTCGTGCTTTCAGACGATAAATACTCCCGTCTGGACCAACTTTGACAGTATATACCCAACGACACCCAACAATAGATTTACCAGGAGGAGGTGGCACAAGAGTCCATGGCTGGTTAGATTCTAAGGTTGTCATCTCATCAATCATAGCTTGTCTCCAACCTGAATGAGAAAGAGCTTCCTGCGTGGACTTAGGAATGGTGATGGAAGAAATAGCAGAGAAAAATGTATAATGCGAAGGTGATAAGCAGTGATAGCTGAGGAAATTATAAATAGGATGAGGGTTACAGGTGGAACGTGTACCTTTACGCACTGCAATAGGAGGGTCTTCTGACTCGGGAGGCGAATCCGGAGTAGAAGAGGGAACCGGGGCAGGAGATGAGTCACTAGGATCTTCGGTAGGAGGTGGGTCGATAGGAGGGAGACGAGCACGGCGTTGATAAGTTTGCAAGGGGGGGACTAGAAGGACTAGGAATTTCCGTAGGAGAGGGTTGATCTATCTGGTCAATGATGGGTGGGAGAGGAACTACTGGGACAAGGTTAGAAATAGGTAATACTTGAGAGACAGACTCAGACCCAATGGGAGATGCAAAGAAGGGAGCATCCTCAAAGAAGGTGACTTCAGCAAACATGTAGAAGCGATGTGTGGAGGGATAGTAGCATCGATATCCTTTTTGAACTCTTGAATAGCCAAGGAAGACACACTTAACTGCACGAGCAGACAATTTATCAAGTCCCGAAGTAAGATCATGAATAAAACAAGTGGATTCGAAGACTCGAGGAGAGATACGGAACAAGGGCTCATCGAGAAACAATATGGAATGAGGAACCCTATTCTGGATAGCAGAGGATGGCATTCTATTAATCAAGTGCCCTGCAGTGAGGACAACATCCCCCCAAAACTTCAAAGGAACATTAGCATGAATAAGTAAGGTGCGTGCTATTTCAATTATATGACGGTTCTTACGTTCAGCAATCCCATTTTGTTGTGGGGTATGGGGACAAGATGATTGATGTATGACGCCATTTTCAACCATAAAAGAATTAAATGTTGTAGAAAAATATTCTTTCGCATTATCACTGCGTAAAGTGCGAATAGAACAACCAAATTGATTTTTGATTTCCTTAAAGAAATTTTGAAAAACACCGAGAAATTCAGATCTATCCTTAAGTAGGTAGATCCACGTACATCTAAAAAACTCATCAATAAAAGTGACAAAATATCTATGTCCTACAACTGAAGTGACTCGACTCGGTCCCCATACATCTGAGTGAAGAACATCAAAAGGAGAATGAACTTGAGACTGAGTACTGCTAGGGAAGGAAGAGCGAACATGTTTCCCAAGCTGACAAGACTCACAATCTAATGACTGCAGATGAGACAAATGAGGAACCATAACTTTGAACTTCTTGAGACTTGGATGACCTAACCGACGATGAAGAAGACTGGGGGACTCTGTAGTAGAAGTGGAGGCAATTGTAGATGAAGGATGGATGGGCTGGAGGTAGTAAAGTCCATGTGACTCATATCCTGTACCAATCGTCCGCTTCGTACTCCGGTCCTGTATAACAAAATAATCATCATCAAAAGTTACAGAACATTTTAGGCTTCGAGTCAGACGACTAACTGAAATTAAATTAAATGGGCAATTGGGAATAAGAAGAACATTGTCAAAGGGTAAGGATGGAAGAGGAGTGGCTTTACCAATGCCACTAGCTTTAACTTTTGATCCGTCGGCAACGGTAATATAATGTGGGGTGTTAGGTTGGGATATTTTGGATAAAAGAGATGGATTACCAGCCACGCAATCGGAAGCTTCAGTGTCCATAATCCAGGAGTTAACAGGTGATGATGGAGAGAAACAGACTGTAGAATTACCTTAATGAGCAACTGTTGCTGATGATGAAGCCTGGGAAGTCTTATACTGCAGGAATGCCTTATACTCCTCATCAGAAAGAACATTTTGTTTAGTGCTTCTCTGTTCAGAATCATTAACCTGAGTCACATTTACTGGTTTCTCTGGAAAGCCATGAAGGGAATAACACTTGTCTTCAGTATGACCAAGTTTCTTACAATAAGTGCACTGAGGACGTCCTCCGACACGACCTCCTCGAACACCCCCACGACCACAACCGCGTCCCCCACGACCTGCAAAATTAGAAACAAGAGCAGAAGATTCTATGTTAGTCTGAGATCCATTCCCTCCAGTTCCTTCCAATCCAGGAAGACGTATGAGACGCCTGATAAGATCCTCTGTTGAGGGAATGTATGATGCAGAAAGAATGTTGTTCCGTACTGACTCATACTTTTGATGGAGACCATGAAGAACATAGATCATACACATATTATCTAGTTTTTCAAGCATCTTCTTCGAGTCATTGTCGGTCACAAGGAGCTTGAACTCATTTGCTGCTAACTGGGCTTTATTAGCATATGTCATGATGTTATCTTCCGTCATCTGAAGGGTGGCTAAATTATGAATAACACCATAGAGACGCTGGATATCATTAGAATAAACATTCTTAGCCTTCTGCAAATATCATAACAAGTGGTGTATGAACGATAATGGACCAGCAAGGAGGGTTCAATGGATTGCCGCAAAAGAGAGACCAATTGACAATCTGCTTGTTCCCAATCTTCACGCAAATCGTTACCAATATCTGTAGAATTCTTAGTGAGGTGATCTAAAAGTCTTTGTCCCATAAACCACATTTTGACAGAGGCAGACCAATTCAAATAATTATCACCATTGAGTTTCTCCGTTGTTATAGAGGGATTGCTGGAGAAAGCATAAGACACGAGACTCTTACCTGTCGATTCAGATTTGTTTTTGTCCTTTTCTGAAGTTGAACTCATCTTTGACAATAATGGGAAGGCTAACCACAATCAGAGAGGAGCAGTAGAAAGGCGTGGTACGGAATGAACAGTAACGCCGTACGGATAAACAGTGACTGCCGTATGGATAAACAGCGACTTCCGTACGGAATGAACAGTGACTTCCGTACAGAATGAACAGTGGCCGTCGTACGGAATGAACAGTGACCGCCGTACGGATAAACAGTGACTTCCGTACTGAATGAACAGTGATTTCAGTATGACATGAACAGTGACGTCGTACGGCTGAAAGGGACTGTATGACTTTCTTAGAATGTGGTTAAAGCAATGTTTTAGAAACTGGACCGGCCGGTTCAACCGGTTGAACCGGGAACCGGACCCCCGGCCGGTTGGTTCAACCCCATTTGAACCGCAGTCCTATTGAACCGCCCAGAACCGGATCGAACCGGGTAAGAACCGGGTTGAACCGCGGTTCAACCGCTTTGAACCGGAAACCGAACCGGATTGAACCGGCCGAAATACATATTTTTATTTTTAAATTTACTTTTTTCTCCAAAATTTAATATTTTCTATTTTTTATTTAATAAATTACTCATCCGGTTCAACCATGGTTGAACCGGTTGAACCGATTGAACCATGAACCGGAGGCCTCGCCGGTTCGATCTCCGGTCCGGTTTTAAAAACATTGGGTTAAAGCCTAACTCAACCCTACAAAACTAGCTTGTAAGGTGAAGGTTGCCTCCCACTTATAAGCTCTTTTGAGACCATATCTCTAGTCAATGTGGGACTTGGGTTTTTCCCAATACACCCCCTCACGCCCAGCACTATTGGGCTTGGTGCGTGGATTATAATGGTGGGTGGCCCGAAGGAACTAAAATAGGCTCCGATACCATGTTAAATAGAGACGAAGAATAGAGAGACGATATTGGTCACGCAATTCGGTCAATGTTTGCCTACGTCTGCGACTATAGAGCAGCTGTAGTTCCGTCTTATTAACTGTATATGTTGTTGTGTAAAGAGTACAAGCACTAATGAGTTTAAATAGGCTATACTATATTAAAACCTAACGGGCCTGGGCCGAATACACATATAAATATATCTACTATTTACACCACATCTCAACAGGTATAAAAATCAATATAAAACATAAGTCTTTCAAACTTCAATTACAAAATGTCGTGTTATTTAATTTCTTTCATATTTAAATGACATTATAAAAACTATCACTTATTCAGAAGTTATTCTTAGATTGTGCATAACTTTAATGAAACCGAAAGAAACATGTGAATTGAATTGGTAGAAATGTAGAGTTGTTCATTTTTTTACTGATGTAGAGTGTAACACCCCGATATTTACTAACTTGTAGAAACACCAAAATGCACCACTTGGCATATATCAGAGTTACTTCCTGTCTCAGATATTGAACACAACTAAAATTTCGATGAAATAATCATCAAACGCATTTACATAACTTAACATAATCTGAAATGCGTGCCTTACAACTTCTCATGCCTAGTGTTCAATACCAAAATAGAAAGTTGCGGAAGCGATTAACAACTTGTAACAATTATAAAAATCGTACAATCGAAGATACAAGTCAGACAATGGAAAATACAAAGCATATAAACTAAACATCGGCATCTCTTCTAGGTTGCTCCATAACCGCCTTATCGCCTTTAACTTTCCCTGAAAACCACAAAACATGAAGGGCGAGATAAACATTATCTCAGTGAGTTCTATCGAGACCCCTTACTAACTCTCTCGGTTCATTAGGCTTGATTCATTAACTCGTAGTCCTGATAGTTGACTACGTGGGGAGTTCTAACATTGTCGCTCGTAGCCCTTAAGCCGACTACAAGAGACAATCCTTAATATGACCCGCAGCCCTTAAGCCGACTACAAGAAATATATCTGAAACATGTTTAGCATATCACCGGAAATTGTATATAAAACTACCGGCAAACCCATTCCCTGACCACAGCAGGGACAAACATGACGGTTCCTAGGTTCATAGGGCTCATGACTTCCCCTCCCCTAGTACGCTAACCTGAAATAGGGTCATCACCCTAACATGATGTATATAATATATATACCTGACCTGAACATAACATGACATAACATAACATGAACTTATCATTATCATTATAACCTTAGAGACATTTAGTCCATCTTATATTTACTTGTCATGATCTCACTCGTGGTTGCTAAGTTCGTTAACGTGACTTACGGATATTTGAAAATCAATCCAATCATAATTACTTGCAAACCAGAGCATTATACAGTTTTGATTTCATATATAGTTAGGCCTTTCAATAAGCTTTCCAACGCACCTGAGAACACCTTAATCGGGTTCCCGGATCAAAAGTTATCGCGAAAACAAAATCAGTGACGTTTGCTGAAAATTACACTGCGTTGCGACGCGAACAGGTTCTGTCGTGACGCAAAAAGTTACAGAAAGCTTTTCCGTTACAAAATAACACAGGGTAGCGACGCGACAGCCACGGGCCACGACGCGACGGGTTGCAGTGTAACACCCCTTTTCTACCCGGTAATTATTTAATAAAAATCAGAGTTTCAAAAATTTATTTCATACTTCGAAAGGGATGTCACACATTCATCACTAAAATAAACTGTCTCATACGATATAAATACCTTGTCAAAAAGGGACTAAGCCCATAACACCTATTTAATTAACCACATCACCAAAAATTACATCACCACGCAGCGGAATATAACATAAGTTTTAAAACATGAAATAACAACGTCCTGAAATGGACTCCAAATAACAAGGTATAATAATCCTAAGTTTAGCGTTTATTCCCCCCTTGAGTGTTACACATCAAAGCAAAGGACACTGACGACACCGACTCAGAATAGCGAAGGTACCTAAGTCTTCACTCGCAATCACCTGCACGTTACCGCATAGGGGTAACATTCAAACAGAAGGGGTGAGATATCTCCAATATAATAGCATAAAATGATAGGAAATATGCTAGAATGCGACAACTATGTCTACTACCTCACTACGCACACCAAATCGTAAACGCACATCAATTGTAAACACCACAATCAGTCACCAAATGTCATGATGATGCATGAATGCAACCCACACCAACGGGCATATGCATGTGGTACCAAAATCACCAAAAGTCTTGCCTGTAAATAGGGGCGTCACCAAAATTGAGAGCTTTCACACCAGGCTCACCAATTCAACAAAAATCGAGCTTTCACACCAGGCTCGCCAGTTTTTATAAAAATTTGAGCTTTCACACCTAGCTCCAAGACCAAAGGTCTTCACCAAAATAATGCATATGTTGTATGCGACACCATGAATGCACACAGACAATCACCAAATTAGTCACAATGTGACACACCAACGACAATCACCAAATATAACCAATGTTGGGCTTTCACACCTAGCCACAACGACACCGAAACACCAAATTACCCGACACAACGGAACAACAAGACTTGGAACCTTCACACCTAGTTCCAGCAACTCCAAGGTTTCAGCCTTCACACCTAGCATCAAACCGCACCAAGGCACCTAGAGGACAACAATTTCCCAAAACAACACCAAGACACCAAGGAGACAACAATTTTCCAAAACAGCACCAATACACCAAGATGACAACAATTTTCTAAAACATTTGAGACACGAGGATTTTTCACAACACCGGAGACAAACGACAGTTTTTCCAAAGTATTTGAGACACGGCAATTTTCTTTTAAAACATCACCATTTGATGACTACACCAACGGTAAACAAATTTTCCAGAAAAATGGGCCACTTTGCCTCAAATTAGAATATTTAGTTAGCCCTCTGAATAAGTTTTCCAAAACATTTTGAAACGTCTAAATCGGACTCCCGAGTCAAAAGATATGTCAAAAACAAAACCGGGGAAAAATTGAGCAACATCCTGAAAATGGCGCCCAGGCACTGGGCGCCTAGCAGGGAAACGCAACGCAGCAAACTGGCGCCCAGGAGCAGGGCGCCCAGCAACAGGCAACAAAACTGACTCTGGCGCCCATGGGCAGGGCGCCTAGCAACAAACGCAACACAACTGGCTTTGGCGCCCAGGAGCAGGGCGCCTAGCAACAAGCAGCAACACAACAGATAACACTGCAGGAATTGGCGCCCTTGGCGCCCAGACAACCCAGAACAAAACGCAACACCAACATGACACATCCAGACACAGCGCCCATGGCGCCCCCTGCGCCAAGACAGCGCGCAACACGCACAGGAACAGGCGCCCATGGCGCCCCTGCGCCAAGATACAACAACACACACACTGGCACACGCACACACCCACCAGACACGGCGCCCATGCACAGGGCGCCAAAAACTGCAACACGCACTGGAACACAACATCAGCAACTCTGGCGCCCATGGCGCCCATGACTCAGAACACAACAGCAGCAACATCCTGGCACACAGACACACACCAGGCACGGCGCCCAGGCACAAGGCGCCAAAAACAGTTTCAAGGACAATGGCACCCATGGCGCCCTAGGGGTCTATAATTTCGTTATCTCACCAATTTACGTCACCAATTCTTAATCACCAATGCCAATCACCATGAATTATCAATCGTCACACCAATTAACAATTTATCGAACACCTAGCATGCAATTAGTTATAACAACAACAAATCATCAATGTTTAGGGTCACAACAATCACCAACGAGCAAGTATTTTCAATCAACCTATATACAATTCAACTAACACCAAACTACACATCAAATTCGAACCATAGGCATCATAGGATCTATCCCCACATAACCCCATCATAAAACCCCATTATAAGGAAGAACCCCACCCTTACCTTATATTAGGAGAGCACCAATTCTCTTGATCACGTCACCAACAAAACCTCAGCAATAATGGCGCCTCTCTGCTCCCTTGAATTTGCGAAATTCTCCTCTTCTTCTCCTCCCTTGAATTCGCGCCGTACCCTTCTCTCTTCTCCTCTCTCTATTTCGCAACTCTCCTTTCTTTCTTTCTCAAGCCAATTCGCATATGCCACTAAACCCTAGCCTAGGCGCTTCTCCTATGCGCCTAGCTAGCGGGCTTGGATCACGGGCTTTCCTCCAGCTTAAGCCCGATCACTAACGCCATCACCTAAAATCCAATTACACACCTCTCAATCCAACGTTAATATAATTACACCAACTAAAATAAATAAAATAAATAATTGAATACCTAAATATTTAATTAAATAATTTTAATTAAATATTTGGGCGTTACAACTCTCCCCCACTTAGAATGTTTTCGTCCTCGAAAACTCACCTGAATCAAACAGTTCTGGATAGGACTCCTGCATCTTACTCTCCAACTCCCAAGTCATGCTCTCACCGGCAGCTCCTAACCAGACCACCTTCACCAATGCAATTTCCTTGCCTCTCAACACCTTCACCTCATGATCTTCAATCCGCACGGGCATAGTGTCCACCGTGAGATTATCCCGCACCTCCACGTCATCCATGTGGATTACATGAGACGGATCCGAAACATACTTCCGAAGTTGCGACACGTGAAACACGTCGTGCAAATTCGAAAGATTTGGCGGTAAAGCCACTCTATACGCCACATTCCCAACTCTTCCGGAAATCTTATAAGGACCAATGAATCTAGGAGTGAGCTTCTTCGACTTCAATGCACGGCCAACACCGGTCACTGGAGTGACTCTCAAAAATACATGCTCACCTTCCTGGAACTCTAAATCTTTTCTCCTCTTGTCATGATAACTCTTCTGACGACTCTGCGAAGCCTTCATCTTCTCACGGATCAACTTTATCTTCTCGGTTGTCTCTCGAACAATCTCCGGTCCAAGCACCACACTCTCTCCAGACTCATACCAACACAACGGGGTTCTACACTTCCGACCATACAATGCTTCAAAAGGTGCCATCCCGATACTAGAATGGTAACTATTGTTATACGTGAACTCAATCAATGAAAGGTAGGAATCCCACGAACCTCCTTGTTCCAACACACAAGCCCTCAACAAATCTTCTAATGACTGAATCATCCTCTCTGACTGACCATCTGTCTGAGGATTATATGCCGAACTCAACCTCAGCTTAGACCCCAATTTCTCTTGCAAACTCTTCCAAAAATCTGAAGTGAACCTCGGATCTCTACCCGAAACAATACTCTTAGGAACCCCATGAAGCTTCACAATCTCCTGGATATAAATCTCTGCCAACTTCGACACCGGATACGTGATGCTGATAGGAACAAAATGAGACGATTTTGTCAACCTGTCAACAATCACCCAAATTGCATCATACCCTTTCGCAGTATTAGACAATTGTCATACCCCAATTTTGTCCGGCTTAGGTCAAAACCCTAATTTTCAATTAAAAATAAATAAATCAAGTCTTAGCATTCATCCTAGAGGTTAGGAAGAGCATCATGCTTGCATCTTAGAAGTTTCAGAATGCATTTTAGGGTTAGAAAAGCATAGCATGACATTTTAGAGCACTTTAGAGCATTTCTAGGGTTTCTAGGGTTTTCCCTAGTTCAAAGGGTATTTTGGTAATTTCGCCAAAAAGACTTATTTTCTCATCATGCATGCATTTCTAGAATTTTAGAGTCATCCAAAGGGTCTCAGGATCATTGTTAGAGTGGAAATGAAGTTTAGAGCAAAATCAGGGTTTTTGGGACCAAAAGGGCATTTTGGTCATTTCACTAAAATAAATAATTTCTCGGTAAAAACCATTATGCATCTCTTGAGGAATTTATGTGAGTCCAAGTGAGTGGAGTTGTGCATTTTTTATGCATCATAGGAGTATTTTTGGCATGAAATTCGGTTTTTTTGAACAAAAGGGCAAAATGGTCATTTCCTTTGAAGTAGGGTCAATGAATCAATTTTGGGATTGGTGAGATCATAAAATTCAGAGCCCAATCATTGAATCATGGGACATAGCCCAAAATGGCAAGAATTTAGAAGAATTATCTAGAAGGGAATAAGGAATATCCCTTTGAATTTTGAAAGGTCAAGTGTAGTACAATAGTACAAGTTGCAATTCCACTCACTCTCTCTCCTTGGCTGCGAATTCCAGCCCTTTTTCCCCCATTTTTGGTTTATTTTATTGATTGCAAATTGTGTTTAAATCATGGCCTTCCATTCAAGTGTTAAATGCAATCTTCACCCTTCATTTGAATTAAAATGGCACTCTTGTAATAAGCTTCATGGAAAAATACAATTTTGTAATTGAACTTATCCTTCACCACCCTCCTTATGCTGCGCCCCTCAGCCCTCTCTCTCCTCACTTTGTGCTTTCTAATTGCCCCTAATCCATGTGACATTTGATCTTGACCCTTGGTTCAAAATTTAGATGCAATCCTAGAGCACAATGGAAATCAAAATGACCTAGAAGCCCTTAATGATAAGTGAGCACTATATATACCTTCATATGATCAGCCCACACATCTTTTTAGCCTCACTCTCCATTCAAAAACCCTAGCACACCTCTTTTCTCTCCAATGCCGTAGCCCCCTCACCCCTCTCCTCCATTTTCTTTTCAACTTCCATCCACTAACTCACCTCAAACTCACTCCATATTCATATATCCTCTTCCTTTCATCTTTGATTCCACATTTACATCATCAAAGGGGCTGATCCTTCAAGGTCACGTGGTTGTTGTTGGTGATTTTTGAAGATTGTTGGTGATTGGTTACTCTTGATTTCCATTTCTACTCTTGTTTAGCTTGGAACTAAGGTATAACCTAAAACCCTTTGCATTTTCTTCACCTTTCACCATGTAGATCTCTTCATCTCTTCTCTCCGTCTTGAAAGAAGCTTTGAGGACTTGTTTCAAACATTATGTACAAGGACATTGGGAGCCTTGGGTGTTTGAGACAAGTCCTTGGCCTTGAAGGAGAGATTCTTATGTTTGCTTGCATTTCTAATCTTTTTTAGCATTTTTGCATCATTTTCATGAAATAAAATGCCACTTTCCTCATGTTTTTGCTTCGGCCTTGGGTTAGAAATTAGGATCCTCATGTTTTCTTGTCTATTTCATGTGTCAAAGTTGAATAAGAATGGTATATATGACCAATAGTGCATTCGGGTTTAGGTCCCTAAATTAGGGTTTCATCATCTTTTATTTTCTTTGATTTTGTGTGTTGAATAAATGATGAAATGATGATTGTTTGAGTGTGATATACATGTGTAGATCTTAGGGTTTATGTGTGTGTGTCTAATGATGTGATTTGGTTGCAAGAAATTTGTTGAATTTGAGCCTTATTGTGTATATGTATGTTTCGGCCATAAAGCCATTTTTGTGACCAATTTACTTACTCAAATTTGTTGTTTGATCTTGTTTGGTAAATTAATTGTTGTGAATTGTGTTTTTTTCACTTTTTACCTTTTAGTTTTTACCATTCACTTAAGTGTTACTAAATAGTAAAAAACATTTTCTTACCTTTTGTAACATCCGCAAAATAATTAGTAGAATTATTTGGATGTTAATCCAATTAAATTAATTTAGTACTTAACTGGTAAATTTATCGAGTGCTAAAATTATTTAATTATTGTCAGCGGATCGTTAACCGGATAATACGGACCAAGGAAGTTTTGGAATCGAAATAGGAGATTTCGATCAATATGGTAATTGGACCACGTTACTAAATATATATTAAATATATGTATGTGTAACCGTGGGTGTGTGTGAGTGAAGAGAGAAAAATTAATTAATTAATTAATTAATTAAATATAAGTGTGTGTGTGTGTTATTAAAAGAAAGAAAAGGGATGAATTGAAGAAAGAAAGAAAAGGAAACAGCGAGAGAAGAGAAACAGAGAAGGAAAGGAGAAGAAAAGAGAGAGATGGCGTGAGGGAGAAGAGAAGAGGGAGGAAGGAGAATTCACCGAAACGACTTCCGTCCAACACGAAAAATGTTCAGCGCTACTTCCTCTTCGTTTTGGTACCAAAATCTTCATCATCAACTCACTCTCCTCAAATCCACCATTTTCGAAATTTGGAGAAAAGTGGAGGTTTTGTTGTTCAAGCTCAAAGGGAAGCTTTGGATGGTGTTTGGGAGCGAGCTCAAGATGGATAGCGCAAATATTGAAGTCCGATTTGGAGTTGTGAAGAATCAAGGGTTTTAGGGAGAAAATTGGATTTATGTGTGAATAGTGTCATGGAGGTTAGAGGAGGAAGATGATGAATAGTATCCGTGGAGAATTTTGGGGAAATCGGTATTTCGGTCAAAAAGCGGTTTCGTGATCGAGCGGAAAGTTTTGGAAGCGGATTGGAGCGACGTCGGAACGGAAAGTTTATGCGGGGAATGTTCGTGTGGTTACTCGGCGAATTCGGCTCGATCGTGGTTCACGCTTCAAGGGTGAGTTTTACTCACGTTTAGGATTTTTGTTTTTCGAATTAATTGATAAACTGTTTTATCGCTTTCGCTGGACTGGAATATTATTTGATAATCGAGTTTGAGAGATTTTGAGTTGAAAACCGATAATTGGAAAATATGTCGCGTTTTGATACAATTCGTTTAAAATGAGTTTTTGATTGAAACTGTTTTTATAGTTGTCAAAAATGTTTTCGATCGGAACAAAAATCGGAATTGAACGGAATCGCGGTTTTCGCGCGAAATCGCCAAAATCTGCCCTAACAGACTCCCTTTCTGCCTGTTCGCGCGGAACTTGCGCTCCAGGCGCGACTTCAGCGCAGAATGACAGAACATTCTGCCAATTCGCGCTGAACTTGCGCTCCAGGCGCGACTTCAGCGCAGCTTGGCAGAATTTCAGCAATTAAACACTGTTTTTCGTTTCGCGATATCTTTTGATCCGGGAACCCGATTGAGGTGTTCTAAGATGCGTTGGAAAGCTTATTCAGAGGCCTAACTGAATATTCTATTTTTAAGGCAAAATGAACTGTTTTTGATATTGAAAATTGTGTCGAAAAGCGGTCAACTAGAGTGCGAGTGTGAACTTGGATTTTATAAAATGTGGATTAAAGAGTTTCATTGATTGTCTGATTTGATGGACCGTGGGTTCATAGTATTGTAGATATATGTTTATATATATCGAGTTGGGTGACGACCCATTTGTCGACATACTAGGCGGGGCAGTCATGCTCCCCCACCCTAGGCTCCGTGCCAATAGGAGAATGTACTATTGGTAAGGGGGTTCACCGGGATTAGCACTGGATTGCAGTCGGTGTTATGTCATGAGTTTGTTGTACGTTCACCGGGGTTAGCACTTTATTGCAGTCGGTGTCGTACCGTGCGATACACCGGGGTTAGCACTTTATTGCAGTCGGTGCCGCACTTTGTTTGTTGTACTTACACCGGGGTTAGCACTTTATTGCAGTCGGTGTCGTACTGTGCGATACATCGGGGTTAGCACTTTATTGCAGTCGGTGCCGCACGTTGTTTGTTCACGCTCACCGGGGTTAGCACTTTATTGCAGTCGGTGTCGTGTTGTTTTTAAAAAGGACTATTAATTGAACCGAGAGAGTTAGTAGGGGTCTCGGTAGAACTCACTGAGATTGTATCTCACTGTTTAAATGTTGTTGTTTTACAGAGACACAGGGACAGCGGAAATCCAAGAGGCACGAGTAGGTTGAGCTCAGACTGGATGCTGATAGCCTAGCTTTATGTTTAAGCTTATTTCCCTTTTGTTGTCTGTATACTAAAGCATTATGTATTTAGTGTATATCTTTCTTCCGCTTTCTTGTATGATACTGAATACTATAATTGCTGATGGTATATGGTCTGAGAACCATATTGTCTTGTTGTAAATAAGACTGTTTGAGTTATATTCAGCGAAAAATTTATAGTGATATTCAGTGTCTAAGCAGGAAATATATCTCTGATGTGTTACTAATGTGCACCTGGGTATTTTTGGTCTATAGAAATATCGGGGTGTTACAGTTGGTATCAAAGCAGTTCGACCTAGTCGGACTTAGTTTAGGGTTGAGTCGATTCCTTGTTAGTCCTTTTTGTAATTACACTTGTGATGCTAAGAGACATTGGGCCTGATCAACTTAATACTTAGTGCATCATAAGCGGAATTATGATAGGATGATCAAGACGCAGTCCTCGACCAAAACCGGAATCTTCAACCAGTGCATCCTCAGGAAAGGTGACATGACGGTGGAAGAATACACCGCTAAGTTTGAGAAGTTGTCTCAGTTTTACCAAGTGGTAAAGTAAGCTTCGGATGACGAACGGAGAATGCAGAAGTATAAGACGGGCATAAGTGTTTTTATGACTTATGGTCTCAGTTCTTATACTATTACCAATTATGTTGCCTTAGTGCAATCGGCCTATGTCGCCGAGGATGATCCCATAGGAAGTATGGGAAAGGAAATAAGGTAGTTGAATTATCAACTCCGAATGCAAAGTCCTAAGATAATTTCATCAAAGGAAAAGCAGGTGCAATTCTTTGATTCTTCAAAGGTCAGAAGATGTTCTAGCTGTGGAAAGCCTCACAGCGGTGATAGCAAGCGAAGATCTAATCGGTGCTATTACAGAAATGTAGAGGGTCACTATGGTGAAGAGTGCCCCGTAAGGAAAAGTTCCAAGGAGTCACAAGCAGCTCTAAAGCAAGGACGAGTCAACACTTTGGATGCTCAGACAGTTACAACTTCTGACAGGTTACTGAGGGGTATGGGATCTACTTTTCAATAACTCGATCAGTATATTAAATGATTTGGGTGCAACCTATTGTTGTATATCCCGATCGCATGTGAATCGGTTGGGATCAGCCTTATCATCGCTATCCGAGCCGATAACCATTTTAACTGCTGCTAAGAGTCGTGTACAGACCTAATCCTTGTATAGAATTGTCAACTTGTCATAGGAGGCAGAAATTTCGTTGTAGAATTTATTGTTTGCCTATGAGAAGTGTGGACACCATTTTGGGTATGGATTGGATGACTGCAAATCATGTTGCAATCGACCGTGTTAATCAGCTATCAGTTTCTCTTCGGAATCAGTTGAATAGTCTAAGACAAATTCTGAAGCGGTTACCTAGTTCACCTTAGACGGTCAATCTTCATTCCAAGGTGCGGGAGTACATGTTAGTATGTTATCTGCATCCGCTGAAACTAATTTAGATTTGGCGAACGTTCAGGCCGTGAATGACTTCCTGGATGTCTTCACAATGAAGTTTCTTCTGAACCTCCAGGGCGAGAGGTAGAGTTTACTGTAGAATTGGTTCCTGGCACGGGATCAATATCTACTGTTTCTTATTGAGGGTTTCTTTAGAGTTAAAGGAAATGAAGTCTCAACTGGAAGAGTCGATGTTAAAGAAATTCCGTCGACCGAGAGTGCTTCTCTAAGGAGTGCTCTGGTGTGGTTAATCGAAAGGAAAAAATGGTAGCATGAGATCGTGCATTGATTATCGACAACTCAACAAAGTGACGATCAGGAATAAATATCCCTTACCAAGGATAGACGATTTGCTTGAGCAATTTGAGGTGCTGCAGTGTTTTCAGAAATTGATCTGAGGTCGGGATATCGTCAAATAAAAGTTAGAGCCTTAGATATTTACGAAGACAGCTTTCCGTACTATGTATGGATATTACGAGTTCGTAGTGATGCCCTTCGGTTTGACTAATGCCCCAGCGGTATTCATGGATTACATGAACCGAGTTTTTCATACGTATTAGGGTCAGTTTGAAGTCGTTTTCATCAATGATATCTTGATGTGCTCGAAGACCATTGAGGAGCATGTCCAACATCTCCTCATTGTTCTGAGTGCACTCCGAGAAAAGAATTTGTACGCGAAACCTCAGGAGTGTGATTTTTGGGTGCCAGAGTAAAGTCTTTGGGACAGATGATTTCCCAAGTTGGGAGTTTCTGTAGATCCCAGTAAGAAGGAAGCGGTGTTGAATGGGAGTGACCAACGTCAGTCACAGAGATCGAAAGTTTCTGGGACTAGCCGGTTACTATAAGAGGTTTGTCCAAGGGTTCTCACGGTTAGTTTTCCACTTACTCGGTTAACTCGTAAGGGTCATCCGTTTACGTGGGATGCCGATTGTGAAGAACGTTTTCAAGAGTTGAAGATTTTGACTTCTGCTCCAACCCTGATTCTTCCAGATCCGTTTTTGTAATTCCAAATTACAGCGATGCTTCTGGGAAGGGTTTAGGATGTGTTCTTGTGCAGAATCAACAAGAGGTAGCTTATGCGTCCAGACAATTAAGGTCTTATGAGAAGAGTTATCCGACTCATGATTATGAGTTGGCAGCTATAGTTTGTGCACTGAAGATTTAGAGACGTTACCTGTATGGGTCTCGTTTCGATGTCTTTAGTGATCACAATAGTTTAAAGGTATCGGTTTGATCAGAAGGAACTGAATAGCAGGTAGAGAAGTGTGTTGAGTTTCAGGAGGATTATAAATTCGTGTCGATGTAGCATTCAAGAGAGGCTAGTGTTGTAACTGATGCACTGAGTAGGGAATCCATCCACATGACCGAGTTTATGATGCATAAGATGGAATTATCAGAGTCTTTCAGAGACTTAAATCTGAATTCGAGATCAAGGAGAAACCGGTTAGTGTTGAGCCATATGAGGATCTCTAGTTCCCTAAGGGATTCTATACGTTTAGCACAGGGAGTTGATGTGAAGCTACAATCACAAAGGTATTTCCAGATTTTACCATGGATAGTGATGGAGTCAGTTGTTCCAACGGTAGGATCTGTACGCCCGATGATGAGAAAAATAGAAGGCAAGTGTTAGAGGAAGTACACCGAAGTTTATATTCTGTTCCAGGGTGTACAGAAATGTAAAGCAGATGTATGAGTGGCAAGGTATTAGTTTGTTAACCTCTCCTTTGTGAAGGTTGACAAGGAGATAGTATTATGTGATTCCGTTTGACAAGTCAAACGTGAATTCGAATATGAAAATGAGTTGACGGTTGACTGTTTTACACGTTGCGAATAACCATCAAAGGATTAATTGATGGATCTGCTGCAAGGGACTGGAATTTCCGAAGTGAAGCTTGGCGTGCGGTGTGGTAGTTTTGAAAAATCGTTTTTGTGAAAACCCGCATGCTAAAGTTAATTTCGGGAACGAATCTAGAGGCTAATGAAATCTGATTTAGGAAAATCCTAGAAGGATTACTTAAGTTGAGGGGAAGCTCTCAATGCTATTGACTAATTCGGAAAGGAATCGGGTACGTCGTTGGTGAAAACCTCGTGAAGAAGTTGCAATATAAGAAAAGGAGCTCTGAGTTCTGTTTGATAGTTGTTTGGAGAACAACTGAGGTGATTTTCATTACGTTCAATTTATTTGATGCCCCCGTGGTTTATTTCTACGTTTAAGATAAACGTTTCTGGTAAATCCTCATTCCATCTCCTTCCGAGAAGTGTTATCTCGAAATCTTGGGGGTGGGTCAGGAAGTTTCACAGATGACCTTTCCGTCACGCTTTTTCAATGTGTATGGGAACTGTTATGGATTTTTAGAAAATTTGCGGAGAACGTGTCTACACCCTTTGAGAAGATCGTGTTTGTTTTTACCTCTACCGAGGAGTGCCAGTTGTGGATCTCATATTCAACATATATTCTATCAAGTGTCTTGTATTAGACCATTTGATTTAGATTAATCGAAGTTGGGGAGCAAGCGAGGATAATTAGAATGAAGCTTCAGAAGTGTTTTCAAATGCGGTGCCGAGCTTATGTAGGCGAAAGAAGAGTTTCTCGTGTCGATTCGTAGTAAGAGAGTTCGGACTGTAATCTTAGAAGCGTTCTGGGGTAGTAGTAGATCATACCTGGAGATTGATGTGCCAACTTGGGAAGGTTTTCTACCCTAATTTCGTTAATTCAGGAATGTTTTCCAGCAAAATTTGGACCTTTCTGAGAATGTCTGTTCTCGGTTAGTCAATCGTAAGACTTGACGAAATTTTGAGGACAAAATTCTTTCAAGTTGGGGAGAATGTAACATCCGCAAAATAATTAGTAGAATTATTTGGATGTTAATCCAATTAAATTAATTTAGTACTTAACTGGTAAATTTATCGAGTGCTAAAATTATTTAATTATTGTCAGCGGATCGTTAACCGGATAATACGGACCAAGGAAGTTTTGGAATCGAAATAGGAGATTTCGATCAATATGGTAATTGGACCACGTTACTAAATATATATTAAATATATGTATGTGTAACCGTGGGTGTGTGTGAGTGAAGAGAGAAAAATTAATTAATTAATTAATTAATTAAATATAAGTGTGTGTGTGTGTGTTATTAAAAGAAAGAAAAGGGATGAATTGAAGAAAGAAAGAAAAGGAAACAGCGAGAGAAGAGAAACAGAGAAGGAAAGGAGAAGAAAAGAGAGAGATGGCGTGAGGGAGAAGAGAAGAGGGAGGAAGGAGAATTCACCGAAACGACTTCCGTCCAACACGAAAAATGTTCAGCGCTACTTCCTCTTCGTTTTGGTACCAAAATCTTCATCATCAACTCACTCTCCTCAAATCCACCATTTTCGAAATTTGGAGAAAAGTGGAGGTTTTGTTGTTCAAGCTCAAAGGGAAGCTTTGGATGGTGTTTGGGAGCGAGCTCAAGATGGATAGCGCAAATATTGAAGTCCGATTTGGAGTTGTGAAGAATCAAGGGTTTTAGGGAGAAAATTGGATTTATGTGTGAATAGTGTCATGGAGGTTAGAGGAGGAAGATGATGAATAGTATCCGTGGAGAATTTTGGGGAAATCGGTATTTCGGTCAAAAAGCGGTTTCGTGATCGAGCGGAAAGTTTTGGAAGCGGATTGGAGCGACGTCGGAACGGAAAGTTTATGCGGGGAATGTTCGTGTGGTTACTCGGCGAATTCGGCTCGATCGTGGTTCACGCTTCAAGGGTGAGTTTTACTCACGTTTAGGATTTTTGTTTTTCGAATTAATTGATAAACTGTTTTATCGCTTTCGCTGGACTGGAATATTATTTGATAATCGAGTTTGAGAGATTTTGAGTTGAAAACCGATAATTGGAAAATATGTCGCGTTTTGATACAATTCGTTTAAAATGAGTTTTTGATTGAAACTGTTTTTATAGTTGTCAAAAATGTTTTCGATCGGAACAAAAATCGGAATTGAACGGAATCGCGGTTTTCGCGCGAAATCGCCAAAATCTGCCCTAACAGACTCCCTTTCTGCCTGTTCGCGCGGAACTTGCGCTCCAGGCGCGACTTCAGCGCAGAATGACAGAACATTCTGCCAATTCGCGCTGAACTTGCGCTCCAGGCGCGACTTCAGCGCAGCTTGGCAGAATTTCAGCAATTAAACACTGTTTTTCGTTTCGCGATATCTTTTGATCCGGGAACCCGATTGAGGTGTTCTAAGATGCGTTGGAAAGCTTATTCAGAGGCCTAACTGAATATTCTATTTTTAAGGCAAAATGAACTGTTTTTGATATTGAAAATTGTGTCGAAAAGCGGTCAACTAGAGTGCGAGTGTGAACTTGGATTTTATAAAATGTGGATTAAAGAGTTTCATTGATTGTCTGATTTGATGGACCGTGGGTTCATAGTATTGTAGATATATGTTTATATATATCGAGTTGGGTGACGACCCATTTGTCGACATACTAGGCGGGGCAGTCATGCTCCCCCACCCTAGGCTCCGTGCCAATAGGAGAATGTACTATTGGTAAGGGGGTTCACCGGGATTAGCACTGGATTGCAGTCGGTGTTATGTCATGAGTTTGTTGTACGTTCACCGGGGTTAGCACTTTATTGCAGTCGGTGTCGTACCGTGCGATACACCGGGGTTAGCACTTTATTGCAGTCGGTGCCGCACTTTGTTTGTTGTACTTACACCGGGGTTAGCACTTTATTGCAGTCGGTGTCGTACTGTGCGATACATCGGGGTTAGCACTTTATTGCAGTCGGTGCCGCACGTTGTTTGTTCACGCTCACCGGGGTTAGCACTTTATTGCAGTCGGTGTCGTGTTGTTTTTAAAAAGGACTATTAATTGAACCGAGAGAGTTAGTAGGGGTCTCGGTAGAACTCACTGAGATTGTATCTCACTGTTTAAATGTTGTTGTTTTACAGAGACACAGGGACAGCGGAAATCCAAGAGGCACGAGTAGGTTGAGCTCAGACTGGATGCTGATAGCCTAGCTTTATGTTTAAGCTTATTTCCCTTTTGTTGTCTGTATACTAAAGCATTATGTATTTAGTGTATATCTTTCTTCCGCTTTCTTGTATGATACTGAATACTATAATTGCTGATGGTATATGGTCTGAGAACCATATTGTCTTGTTGTAAATAAGACTGTTTGAGTTATATTCAGCGAAAAATTTATAGTGATATTCAGTGTCTAAGCAGGAAATATATCTCTGATGTGTTACTAATGTGCACCTGGGTATTTTTGGTCTATAGAAATATCGGGGTGTTACACCTTTTTTTTTACCTTTCACTTAAAACCCTAAAAAACATTTTACCTTTTACTTTTACCATTTACCTTCACTTAAATAATTCACCACCTTCACTTAAATAAGTTACCATTTCATTAATAATTTACCTTTACTTTTTACCTTTCTTAAATTACAAAAAGACCCAAAACATTTTCTAGTTTGCATTTATAACTTTTCAACTTTATAAAATCAACCCAAAAATACTTTTTACCACTTTTTCCTAAGACTCTAAAAACACCAAAACATTTCACCATTTCCTAAGAATAAGGTAACTAAATTTTTACCACTTTTTATGACACACTCTCACACACTTGCACTTAAATAAAACCTTATTCACTCTCTTGCATTCTCATTTGCTTGTATCTCTTGCATACTCTCTTGTTTTAATCTTCATGCCTTTTCATATATTCATATCTCTTGCATATTCATTCGCACTCTCACTTGTTAGTACCTCATGCATCCTTACTTGTTTATACTTCTTGCATTCTCACATGTCCATTCATAATTAAATAACCATGCATCCTCACATGTCCATGCATTCATTAATCAAATGCTCATGCATTCTTGTATGCTCATGCATCTTTGTATATACTCATTCTTGCATTCATCCTCACATGTCCATGCATTCATTAATCAAATGCTCATGCATTCTTGTATGCTCATGCATCTTTGTATATACTCATTCTTGCATTCATTCTCAAATGTTCATGCATTTACATGCATTCATGCTTATCTAATCTAGCACATCATGATCACATGCTCATCCATTTAACTTAGACTATTTTATGCCTATGATCAATTGTATTCTTTTGTTGTTGATGCCACTTAAATGTCTTGATTGAATTGTGTACAATTACCCTCTACTTGCATGTGTTCTTGTGAAGACGTAAGACTACTAGAGTCATTAAGATCCTTGCACATTCCTCCTTTGCCACGTAAGCAATTCCCTCACACACGCACAATTATTTTGAGAACTTTACTTTGCATCCTCAATAACTGTATCTCTTGATTGTATTGGCATGTTTAATCTCAGTTAGTGATCAACACGTTCATAATTGCTTGATTAGTGAATGTGTTTGTATTTCATTCATTCATGTCGCATCTTTTGGTTATGGACTCGGAGTTGGTTGAAATGTTCTACTTATTTTTCCGAAATCCTTTTCCAAATCATCTTTTTCTTAGAACTAATTTTCAAATTAAATCAAATGTTTTTCTAATAAAAAAACCTAAGGCATTTTCTTAAATAAATCATTAGCCATCACTCGAAGCCTTTGCTTGTTTGATCGCTAATGAGGAGTTATTAGTGGTGGTCACTCGAAGCCTTTGCTTGTTTGGCTATCATGAAAGCTCCCACACCTTAACTAAAAAAATAAATAAACTCCAAATTTCAAAAACAACACGAGCTATTAGTGATAATTATCACTGACGCTCACCCTTTTTTCAAAAATGATTTCAAAAAGGATAATAAATCGTTACTTGTAGTCACTCGAAGCCTTCGCTTGTTTGATTACCGGTTTCGACTCTTTTCTTTCGGGTTAGTAATGAACGCCACTCGAAGCCGTTGCTTGTTTGGTATTTGTGAACACTTGAGTCCTATTTCAAAAACTCCAAAAAATTAAATAAGATAAAACACAAAAACATTTTCAAAACCGAAAGCCTAGAACTACGTAGCTTTGATCCCTCTTCCAGAGAGGGTACGTAGAAGCGAGTCGTAACCCGTCAAGCACACTTTTAAAAAAAACACCTAGAACTACGTAGCTTTGATCCCTCTTCCAGAGAGGGTACGTAGGAGCGGGTTGTAACCCGTCAAGCACCCTTTTAAAAATCTTTGTTTTGTTCCACTTTTCAAAGATACCAAAAATATTTCTTCCCAATAAAATCATTTCTCACACGAAATAAAAAGAAAGGAAGTAGAACAAAAATCGTTTCAAGTCAACTTTTTTCTAAGCCACACATCAAAGTTAATGGTTCCCTTTCGGTAGAAAGGAGGTGCGGGGTGCTAATACCTTCCCCGTACCTAACCGACCCCCGAACCTACATCTCTGTGTTTTCGAAAGACCATCCGCCTTTTTCAAAAAGACTTTTTCCAATGTTTTAGTCTTTAAAAATAAATATTGGTGGCGGCTTCAAAAATTTTCACGTTGTCAAACTGAGGAATCCTTAAACGGGATTTTTCGGGGTGCAACAGCTGGCGACTTCACTGGGGACCCTTTTTCAAAAAGGCGAGGGTCAAGCCTAGTTAACCTGATGTGTGGCTTAAAATGTTTAACTTGAAAACTTTGTTCTACCTTTTCCTTTTCTTCCTTTTCCTTCTCTTATCATGCATTTCTCAATTCCCATGTCCCCTCTTCTTTGCTCCCTTTCTCAAGGTAAAAGCATGCATTCCCCCTTTTTTTTTGATCCCTCCTTCTTCGCTCCCTTTCTTGAGGTAAGCTATACATGTTTGTTGTTGATACCTTAGGTTAGTTTATTTTGTTTTGAAATGATATTAAACCCTAGGGTAGACGACTTATTATTGCTTGCTTCTGTCTGGCTGTGCTGGTTTTCCTTGCAGGTGGGGATGGGTAGATTTTAGGAAGTATGTCCTCAATCACACACTTTCACACCTTATGATTTGTGTGCTATGAGTGGGCTCCTATACCCGGATCCAACAAACACTTAGGGGAGTGGAGACGATTAGTGACTGTCATTCGAGACCTTTGTCTGTCTGATACTCATGAAAGTCTCAACCAGAGTACGCTTTCTTATGACGCCCCACACTTGGTAGTATTCTACATTTGTGGTGTCGGCATGAGGATTCTATAGCTCTGGTAGCCATTGTGAGGGTGTGAATTAGAGCTACATGGGAGGAACCTTTGAAGTTGCCCTAGAACTTAGGATTCCCACCTTGGTAGGACACGAGGGCATACGAATTGTATGTTGCATTGTAGTTTAGGCATGTCTTTACTATAATAAAAAAGGAAATTTTCAAAAAAAGGAGAAAAGAGGAAAGGGTTGCCATTGTAGCCTTCTCTTTTGCCGGTCCGTACGAAGTGACATATGGCCCACTTCATTTTCAAAAAAAAAAAGAAAAAAAAAAGAAAGAAAGAGTTACCGCTGTAGCCTTTCTCATACCGGTCCATATGAAATGACGTACGGTCCTCATTTTCAAAAAATAATGATATATTTCCCTTCATCAAATAAACCAGTGCGTGAGGCGGCACGTAGCGTGGCTCCTCAATTTTGAACTTCCGTCCATATGCATCGCCTTTATTTTTTCCACACGCATCATTCATATCATAATTGCATCATACCGCATTCATTTATTCGCATCCATTTAGCATCTCATATGCATTTGCTTGCCGGGAATCACCGAGTGATGCGCTGTCTTGTCATAGGCGTATCAGAATGGAATCAAGTAGCAAGACTTCGTCTACATCTCGCTTCCCGTTTATGAAGAAGATCGATGTTCATAGTTTAAGGAAGTGTGCAGCTCTTATGGGCCCAGCTGAAGTAATTTCCTTTGATCAAGCATATGGGAATATCCGTAGGCTCTTGCAGTTGAAGGTTAAAGAGGATGCCCTTGTGGCTTTGAGTCAGTTCTATGATTCCGATGTGAGGTGTTTCTTCTTCAAGAATTTTCAGCTATCACCTACATTAGAAGAGTATGAACAGCTGTTGGGACTCTCCAAATCTCATGTCAAGCCATACCAATTCCCAGGACAATACTACACTGATGAGAAGCTTGCAACGTTGCTTAGGGTTGGTGTAGACAAGCTGAAGCCGCAAAAGTTAGAAAGAAATGGCATAGTCGGATATCCACAAGAATTCTTTGAAGGCCTGCTGCAGTCTTATGCTTTAGCCGAGAATTGGGGTTCATTCAAGTTAGTGCTCGCTCTCACTATATTCGGGGTTATTCTCTTCCCTCAGCTAGAAAGATATGTTGACGAAGATGCAATTGGTGCATTCTTGGCCTTTAAGGACACCAAGAATCCTATCAATCCTGTGCCTGCTGTTCTTGCCAACACTTATCATGCTCTCACTCGTTACGGTCAGTTCAACAAAAAGAAGATATGCCTTCCTTCTCATGTTCTCTACGCCTGGCTCATCACTCATGTGATCCAAAACCAAATGAAGGTTAAGGAATTGATTTCTTACGCCCTGAGCTGTGACGTGGAGGTCAGAACCTCTCTAGAGTGGGTAGAGTTCCTAAGAAGCCTCAATGATCTCCAGATCCAGTGGTATACACCTGCTTGTTGGGATGACAGACCGATGGTGATATTCAGCTGTGGAACTTTTCAAAATGTGCCTCTCATGGGGACACAGGGGTGTATTAACTACAATCCTTCGCTGACCATAAGACAGCTCGGTTACCCAATGAGGAATTCACCCTCTGAAGATATGCTATCCCGTGTTTACCTCGACAAAGGGATGCCGAGATGCGATGATTTGCTCAGAAAAGTTCAACAATCATGGGGGTCTGTGGTGAGAAAAGGGGTTGAAGAGCTGTCAAAGAAGGCCAGTGATGTTACTTTCAACTAATGGCTTAAAGAGAAGTTGCAAACTACGAAATCACTGAGTCAAGGGGCACTTCTCCTCGGGGAAGAAATACCAGAACCCTATACCCCTACTCATGAAGAATGGAATGAAGTCAAAACCGCTCTAGCCAAAGTGGAAGATGAAAAGAAGGCATTGCAGGCTAGGATAGAGGAGATGGTCTTAGAAAAGGAGAGGCTAGAAGAAGAAAGCATAGTCAGGAGGAGTGCTATGGAAAAGAGTGTTAGGCAATTCGAGGAAGAAAAGCAAAGAAGGATGGAAGGACAGAAACGTCTGAAAGAAGCCAGAGAAGAACTCCAAAAATACAAACAAAAAACAAGAAAGATACTTGAAGAAGCTCAAGGTTGGAAAGCAAAGGCTATGGAGTCAAGTCAAGAATCTCATCTAGTGGGAGAATTGAGGGGTCAGCTGAGAATCCTCGGGCAAGAAAGAAATACTATTGAGGAAATGCTCAAAGAATATCAGCAGGCTTTGAAAGTTGAAAGGGGAATGTCTGATGGGCTGAAAAGAGACCTCTACCATCTAGAAGGTGCATACAGGCAGGTTCGAGTGGAGAGCCAATATTGGGAGCGGCGCTACCTAGATTTGCTTGGAAGAATTGAAGATTAGGAGATCATCAAGGAACTCAAAGATGAAATCCAATGGTGGAAAGGCAAATTCTCAAAGCTGTCAGAGCTGGCTAGTCAGGCCATGGTAGGGGTTCCCAAGATTCTCAGGATAGCCGAAGCCGAGATGTACTTCTTCAATACTCCACCTGAAGTATGCAAGTTCGTGAAGTACTGCCGAGCTTTGATCACAGAGTTCAAGAAGCAATCTCCAGGCGCAAACGTCAGCAAGAAGAGGAAGCGAGTTGGAGAGTTCAAAGCTATCTGTATTTGAGTCGTTTGTTTGTACTTTTTATCTTGATCATGTACTTCGAGTATCATATTCAGAATACTGTACTCTTGTGTCTCGTTCATTATGAATATTGTACTGTTTTTTTTTCTTTAATGAAAGCTTTGAACTCTCAACAAATGAAGTATGTCGACTTGCTATTTCGATTCCTCGATCAAAAACAAAGTTTATGCGCTTGTGACAAGATAGAACACCTCGGGATTCACGGCATAAAGCTAACATCCATCCGCATCTCATGCATTGCATTCATTAATTCATTTCTTCATTTAATAAAAAATGGTTTCAAACAGAAAAAAGGGCAAGCTGGTTCGTCCGCATCGCTATTTCACCCGTCTACAAGCAAGATTGATGGCTAGCAATCAGCATCTCGGAGATGAGGACCACCTGAGTCAAGACGAATTGGGTGTGGAGATTCTTAACCCTGAGCAACTGGCTCAGGAAAATCAGGCCTTGAAGGCTAAAGTTGAGGCTATGGAAGCGCAGATGGTCGAAGTAATGAGTATGCTACAGAATCTAAGGGGTGAGGCCGCTGCTGGGGCCACCGCTGTTGTAAATCCTGAAGGGGTTGTTACTTTCGTTTCTCCTCCGGTGTCTGCTGAAATTACAACTACTCATGGACAAGGGGTCAGTCACTTTGCCCATTCTCCAGGGGCGAGTGGACAAGGTCATCTGAATGCACAGATATATCCTTGGGGAATGCCAATGGGTTATAGGCCGTCCGTTGCTGAAGCTATTCCTTTGGGGTCGGGTCAACTCGTCACGACTATACCTAATGGATCTGCTATGGGACCACAAATTAATACTCCTAGTCCTGGTATTGTGTTGCCAAGAAGTTCGCCTACTCCTACTCCGGGAGTTGTCGTGAATCCTCAGAATGCTGCCCATCATATGGGGAACCCCGCTCAGTATGGGGGTTATTATCACAGTTTGGGGAACTATCCACAAGGTCATTTGTTTGAAAGCACTCAGCGTGGGGATCGGTATCACCTGCTTGAAAAGCGTTTAAGGGCTGTGGAAGGATCGGGTACTAGAGCCAGGGATGCCCGAGAGTTGTGCCTTGTCCCAGATGTTGTCATTCCCCCTAAATTCAAAGCCCCTGACTTTGATAAATATCGCGGCACCGGGTGTCCATCTAGCCATCTGACGATGTACGTTAGAAAGATGGCCGCTTATGCTCATGATGACAAGGTGCTCATTCACTATTTTCAGAACAGTCTGACTGGGGCATCGTTAGATTGGTATATGCAGCTGCAATCTTCCGACATTCACAGTTGGAAAGATCTCTCTGAAGCGTTTCTGAAACAATATCAGTACAACATGGACCTTGCTCCCGACCGGTCTCAATTACAGCACATGAGTAAAGGAGATAGAGAATCATTCAAAGAATATGCTCAAAAGTGGAGGAGCATAGCTGCTCAGGTGAAACCGCCATTGACTGAAAAAGAGATGGTGTATATGTTTATGGAAACTCTTCCAGCGCTATATTATGATAGGTTGGTGGGGAGCGTTTCATCCAGTTTCTTGGATATGGTCGTCATTGGGGAACGATTAGAGCACGGGTTGCGTAGCGGAAAGATTGCTGGTGGTTTTGGTAGCTCTAGTGGACAAAAGAAGCCCTTTTCCAATTTCCCCAAGAAGAAAGAAGGGGAGACCAATGTTATTACTGAAGGGAGAAGCCCGTCTTTCAATTCTCCACCGCAAACAATGCCATTATCCATTCCAGCTCAGCCACAGCAAACTAATTCAGGCTACAGAGTCCAGAACTATCAAGAGAAGAGACGTGCTAATTTTGATCCGATTCCAATGACCTATACTGAGTTGTTCAATCACCTTGTCTCAAAGAATTTGGTCAATACCCGCTCCATGAAGCCTATGCAACCTCCCTTCCCTAGGGGATACAATGCTGATGCTACCTGTAGCTTTCATAGTGGAGGGGTCGGTCACACAGTGGAAGACTGCAAGGCTTTCAAATATGTAGTCCAGGATTTGATTGATGCCAACTGGATCTCTTTCAAGCCGAACAGTCCAAGCACAACTACAAACCCCCTACCGGGACATGGGACACCATCCGCTAATGCAGTAGAGGATTTTGTGGGGCAGACAATGATAAGAGATGTTAAGTGTATCCAGACTCCTCTGGAAAATATACATGCTGAGCTGTGTCGTTGTGGTGTTATCAAGAAGGGCTGTGTATGCGCTAACCCTGGGTGTGCAGGTGCTTGTGAGGATTTTAAGGTTGTTTTACAAGATTTGATGGACCGCTATGTGGTTCGGCTGGAGGTGGTTGAGAAAGAAGAAAATGTGCTCATGCTACAGTTCAATGATGGCAAAGGGACCAGAAAACCAATTGAGATACCATACAATCCGAAGCCAGCTCAAGCTAGATCTCAGCCGTTGATTATTGAGGTGCCTGCTCCCTTCCCTTACGAGAAAAACAGTGCAGTACCATGGAAATACAGCAACTTGCCTCCAGTGGAAAATTCTCCAAGTGCTTCTGTTGTTACCAACATTACTGGGGCAAGTGGGATGACTAGAAGTGGCCGCATGTATGCCCCCAAGGTCACCCAGGCTGAGTCATCTAAGGTGGTTGAAGACATGGTACGAAAGGGGAAAGACAAAGAAGTGGAGAATGCCCAGAAAGAAAAGGTGGCAGAGCAAGAAAAGGATGAGTTCTTGAAAATTGTAAGACAAAGTGATTATAAAATAGCGGATCAGATGAGCCAGACTCCTGCGAAGATCTCTATGATGTCATTGTTGTTGAGCTCAGAAGCACACAGAGCGGCCCTGATGAAAGTGCTGAACGGGGCCCACGTTGCTCAAAACATTTCTGTGGGTCAATTTGATGAGGTGGTTGGGAATATTATGGTTGCAAACCACGTAACCTTTGCTGATGACGAACTTCCCCCAGAAGGGAGAAAACACAACCTAGCCCTCCACATCTCTGTCAAATGTGGGGACTTTGTGTTAGCCCGGGTGCTGATTGATAATGGCTCCTCTCTGAATGTTATGCCAAAGTCCACTTTGAACAAGTTGGATGTGGACTGCTCCTTCATGAAGCCTAGTTCGACATTGGTAAGGGCATTCGATGGATCAAAGAAGGAAGTAATAGGAGAGGTGGAGTTTCCTATCCAGATTGGGCCAGAGACCTTTTACGTGAACTTTCAAATCATGGACATCTTTTCATCTTACAGCTGTTTACTTGGGAGACCATGGATTCATATGGCCGGGGCTATCCCTTCCTCTTTGCATCAGAGAATCAAATTTGTAGTGGATGATAGGATTGTGGTGGTGTTTGGAGAGGAAGAGATGCTAGTCAACAAGCCTTCTCCCTTCCGCTATGTAGAAGCGGCTGAAGAGTCGTTGGAAACTTCTTTTCAATCCCTTGAGATTGCCAATGCTGTGTTCGAGGGGGGTAAGTTGCCATCACCCGTGATGAAGCTGTCAAAAGATGAAGAAATGGTTGCCAAGATTATGATGGCCCAGGGATATCAGTTAGGACGCGGATTGGGAAAAGAAGGACAAGGAATTCGTGCTCCTATTCAGTTGAAAGAGAACAAAGATCGTTTTGGTTTGGGATACTGCCCAACCGAGGCTGAAAAGAAGAAGGTGGATGAAGAAAGAAGAGGAGTGAGATTGGCCAAGCTGGGAGGTTGGAACCCGGAGCCAAAAGGGGTTCGTATCTGTGACATTCGCCAAAGCTTTAAGAGTGCAGGGTTGCTAAACCCAGATCAAATTACCGCCATTGAGGATGGTTCAAAGAATGAAGAAGGTGGTGTCAGCTTGGTCCGCCGTTGTCATGCTGATGAAAAGCTCAAGAATTGGGAAGCTGTAGACTTGCCCATCACTTTTAATTCAAAGTAATGATTTGTGATGCATTCCTTTAGCTCTGCCCAAGGCTTCAGGATAGTTTGTTAGGGCATGCATGTTTTTATGTTCAGTGACATCACCATCAATAAAAACACTTGTTTTGAATTCTATCAATAAAATTTCTTTGTCTTCATTTATTTTCTCTTTCTTTTCACTTTATTTTGTTTGTTCCGCTTTTCATTCTACTCTCTGCTTATACGTACGTAGATCGAAAGTAATTGTTTCTGGAAATAACAGTGCCAATAAGTCATATTGTGATTTTGATCATCCAATTAACCAAACTGAAGGGGGCGTTGAGGAAAACGGGGAAACTCCTCCGGAACTAATAAGACTACTAGAACAGGAAGAAAAGATCATTCAGCCTCATGAAGAGTCGGTTGAGTTAATTAATCTGGGTACGGAAGAGGATAAAAAAGAAGTTAAAGTCGGTACTGCCATGGGGGATGGTGAACGCAAAAAGCTGATCCAACTCTTGCGTGAATACGTTGATGTTTTTGCATGGTCATACAAGGATATGCCAGGGTTAGATACCGATATTGTTGAGCACAGATTGCCCGTGAAGCCAGAGTGTCCACCAGTCAAGCAGAAATTGAGAAGGATGAAGCCCGAGATGTCAATGAAGATCAGAGATGAGGTAAAAAAGCAGTTTGATGCGGGATTTCTGGCAGTGGCTAAGTATCCTCAATGGGTAGCAAATATCGTCCCTGTCCCGAAAAAGGATGGCAAGGTCAGGATGTGTGTTGATTATAGGGATTTGAACAGAGCTAGTCCCAATGATGACTTCCCTCTACCTCACATTGATATCCTGGTAGACAGTACAGCCCAGCATTCTTTATTCTCCTTCATGGATGGATATTCAGGGTACAATCAGATCAAAATGGCTCGAGAAGATATGGAGAAAACCACCCTCATAACACTCTGGGGAACATTTTGCTACAAGGTAATGCCTTTTGGGCTCAAGAATGCCGGTGCAACTTATCAGAGAGCGATGGTGACATTATTCCATGACATGATGCACAAAGAAATTGAGGTGTATGTAGATGATATGATTGCAAAATCCAAGACTGACGAGGAGCACATTGTTAATTTGCGAAAACTCTTCGAACGTCTACGGAAGTTCAAGCTCAGGTTAAACCCAGCCAAATGTACCTTTGGTGTGAGATCCGGAAAGCTACTGGGATTTATCGTCAGTCAGAAAGGGATAGAGGTTGATCCAGATAAAGTTAAAGCAATCCTTGAAATGCCGGTGCCAAAAACTGAAAAGGAGGTCCGTGGTTTCCTTGGGAGACTGAATTATATCTCAAGGTTTATATCCCAATTGACTGCCACTTGTGAGCCTCTCTTTAAGTTGTTATGCAAGAACCAAAGAGTAGAGTGGAATGATGATTGCCAAAGAGCTTTTGAAAGAATCAAAGAGTACCTTCAGAATCCACCAATCTTGATGCCGCCAGTGTCTGGGAGACCACTTATCTTGTATCTAACTGTGCTAGACAATTCAATGGGGTGTGTACTGGGGCAGCATGATGAATCTGGAAAGAAAGAGCATGCCATATACTACTTGAGTAAGAAATTCACTGACTGTGAGATGAGGTATTCAATGCTGGAAAAGACTTGTTGTGCTTTGACATGGGCTGCTCGTCGTTTAAGGCAGTACATGTTGAGCCATACAACTTGGTTGGTATCCAAAATGGATCCAATCAAATACATTTTTGAAAAGCCAGCGCTCACAGGAAGGATTGCTCGTTGGCAGATGTTGTTGTCAGAATATGATATCCTGTATGTCACGCAAAAAGCAGTCAAGGGCAGTGCACTTGCCGAGTACTTAGCATGCCAGCCAATTCAAGATTACCAGTCAATGCAGTATGATTTTCCCGATGAAGACATCATGGCACTATTTGATGAAGGGAAGTCTCCAGAAGATGAAAGGTGGAGGATGATATTTGACGGCGCATCCAATGTGTGGGGACATGGAGCTGGGGCTGTGTTAATCTCCCCAGATAACCGTTTTGTTCCAGTCACTGCCAGACTAAGCTTCTATGTTACTAACAACATCGCAGAATATGAAGCATGCATCTTGGGGATCCAAGCAGCCTTAGAGTGGAAAGTTAAAAGGCTCGATGTGTATGGGGATTCAGCCCTGGTTATTCATCAAGTAAGAGGCGATTGGGAGACCAGAGATCCTAAGTTGATTCCATATTGTGACTATGTGCGAGAATTGATGGAGTCTTTCGACGCAATTACTTTCCAGCACATCCCTAGAGATGAAAATCAACTGGCCGATGCTTTGGCAACTCTGTCATCAATGTTCAATGTCAGCTGCGACAAAAACCTAACTCATATCAGAATCCAACATCGGGATCTCCCAGCGCATCATTACTGTACAGCCATAGAAGAAGAGCCTGATGACAAGCCTTGGTATCATGACATCAAGCAGTACATTATCAGCAGAGAATACCCTCCTGGGGCATCTGAGAATGACAAGAGAACTCTTCGGCGATTGTCAAGTAATTTCTTCCTCGGTGGTGAGGTTCTCTACAAAAGGAATTATGACTCAGTCCTCTTAAGGTGTGTTGCCAAAGAAGAAGCTAAAAGAATCATGAGAGAGGTACATGAGGGCTCATTCGGAACCCATTCTAGTGCGCATACTATGGCCAGACAGATTTTAAGGGCAGGCTATTACTGGTTGCAGATGGAAGGTGACTGCTACAGTTTTGTCCGAAAGTGCCACAAATGTCAAATTTATGCTGATCATATCCATGTGCCGCCTGCCAGATTAAATGTTTTGACTGCATCCTGGCCGTTTTCAATATGGGGAATGGATGTTATTGGTCCCATTGAACCCAAAGCATCAAACGGGCATCGCTTTATCTTGGTTGTCATTGACTATTTCACGAAATGGGTTGAAGCAGCTTCATACTCTAGTGTGACCAGTTCAGTGGTTGCTAAATTTGTGAAGAAAGATCTGATCTGCCGTTATGGTCTTCCTGACAAGATCATCACTGATAATGGCAGTAACCTGAATAGCAAAATGATGAAGGATCTATGTGCAGAGTTCAAGATCCAGCATCATAATTCTTCGCCATATCGACCCAAGATGAATGGGGCAGTCGAAGCAGCTAACAAGAACATCAAGAAGATAGTTCAGAAAATGGTGGTCACATACAAGGATTGGCATGAAATGCTTCCCTTTGCTCTGCATGGCTACCGCACTTCAGTGCGTACCTCAACTGGGGCAACTCCTTTCTCTCTGGTATATGGGACGGAAGCAGTCCTTCCTATCGAGGTTGAGATACCTTCTCTGCGAGTAATTATGGAAGCTAAGCTGGAAGGAGCAGAGTGGGTACGGGCACGTCTGGATCAGCTAAATCTCATTGAGGAAAAGAGAATCACAGCCTTGTGTCATGGGCAGCTATACCAGCAAAGGATGAGAACAGCTTTTGACAAGAAAGTCCGATGTCGTGAGTTCAATGAAGGAGACCTAGTGCTTAAGAAGATCTTGCCTATCCAGACTGATCCTCGAGGGAAGTGGGCACCCACTTATGATGGCCCCTATGTAGTCAAGAAAGCCTTTTCTGGAGGAGCGCTGATACTCACGAATATGGATGGAGAAGATTTAAAGAACCCAGTCAATTCCGATCAAGTGAAGAAGTATTACGCCTAAAAGAAATAGATGAAAAAAGAGAAAGACAAGCCAAGTAAGAATTAGCTCGCTAGGTTGAAAACCCGCAAAGGGCGACCTAGGCAAAATCAGAGCGACCCGGTGGATTGAAAACCCGCAAAGGGCGATCCAGGCAAAAATTAGGGTCAGAAAGCTTGGGCAAGGAAAGTGAAGAAAGGCGTACAATTCTCCTGAAGACTTGGATGAAAGGATGATCAAAGTCGAAGACATAAATGTTGGCACTGTTCCATAGAGACGGACAGTCAGAAATCAGCCTCTCTCTTTTTCGTGTCTTTTTGTAGTTTAAATCTTCAAATGCATTGAATAATCGGCGTAACTTCTTGTGCGACCGGTTTCCATATCAATAAAATTCAGTCTTTCTCATATTTGTTTGTTCTTCTATTTCTCTGCTTTTTCTGCTCAAATAAGTGTTTTATGATGATGATAACATTGACCTGTAAAACATGCACATAAATCATAGAACATCACAATCATTGCGAAATTCTTAAAAGTCATGAGAAGGAAGTAGCTGAGAAAATTGAGCTCACAAGAGAATAATTGCACTCATAGGCCATTTCAGATGGCAAATTGCAAAGCAATTGGCGTCCGGCTCATATGCCACCGCAATTCTAATCAATCCCCCAGTCTCACAGGTTGGACGGACCAGCAAAAGAAAATAAGCCAAAAGAGCAAAAGAGCAAACAAAAAACAGATGATCAGAAAAAAGAAAGCTGATCAAGTAAAATCATTCAAAAAAGAGCAAAAGAAAAAACAAACGATCAGAAAAAAGAAAGCTGATCAAAGAATAAAAAAAACAAAGAAAAACAAACAGTCAGAAAAAAAAAAGCTGACCAGAGAAAATCAAAAAGATGAAGAATCAGGAATAGCATTTCATCACATTCATCATTACACCAAAATCATAGCATTGCATGCATCTGCATAACATGCCTTTGCATAACATGCACTCATACTCCATGCACTATTCCTTGCATCAACTGACGTATGCAGGTACCTCAATCCAGTGCGGCAGCATTGGTCATTTCAATCAATCAACCAACAGGATTCGTGAATCCCTTCAGGACCCAAGTGTCCCTTCAAAAGCAGACTTCACCTCGTATTCGAGCTGCGGGTAAGTCCTTCAGACCCCAAGTGGTCCTTCAGACTAGTTGTGTCAGCCTAAGACACAGCGGACGTCCTTCATGGTCAACATATCAGTTCCGGAGCTGATCTTGACCCATCATGGCCGCTCGAAGGCCCCCCTCAGACCGTTTTACTAGTGCCATAGCTAGTAGCGCTACTTCAGACCACGATGGTCCTTCAATTAAGGCCTAGGCAGCCTTCCAGACCCTAAGTGGTCCTTCAGAGCCTTAGTGCTCCTTCAGACCCTGAGTGGTCCTTCAGAGCCTTAGTGCTCCTTCAGACCCTGAGTGGTCCTTCAGAGCCTTAGTGCTCCTTCAGATCCCGAGTGGTCCGTCATTTTCTTTCTCTCGGTTAATACGCCAAGTGTTAACCATTCCCCGTTTGTTCTCAAGCCCACCTATTCAAAAAAAAAATAGAAAAAGAAAAGAGGAAAATTCGGGTTTCCCTAAGTAGACAAAATCGGTATAATTTCGAAAGATTTGGCGGTAAAGCCACTCTATACGCCACATTCCCAACTCTTCCGGAAATCTTATAAGGACCAATGAATCTAGGAGTGAGCTTCTTCGACTTCAATGCACGGCCAACACCGGTCACTGGAGTGACTCTCAAAAATACATGCTCACCTTCCTGGAACTCTAAATCTTTTCTCCTCTTGTCATGATAACTCTTCTGACGACTCTGCGGAGCCTTCATCTTCTCACGGATCAACTTTATCTTCTCGGTTGTCTCTCGAACAATCTCCGGTCCAAGCACCACACTCTCTCCAGACTCATACCAACACAACGGGGTTCTACACTTCCGACCATACAATGCTTCAAAAGGTGCCATCCCGATACTAGAATGGTAACTATTGTTATACGTGAACTCAATCAATGAAAGGTAGGAATCCCACGAACCTCCTTGTTCCAACACACAAGCCCTCAACAAATCTTCTAATGACTGAATCGTCCTCTCTGACTGACCATCTGTCTGAGGATGATATGCCGAACTCAACCTCAGCTTAGACCCCAATTTCTCTTGCAAACTCTTCCAAAAATCTGAAGTGAACCTCGGATCTCTACCCGAAACAATACTCTTAGAAACCCCATGAAGCTTCACAATCTCCTGGATATAAATCTCTGCCAACTTCGACACCGGATACGTGATGCTGATAGGAACAAAATGAGACGATTTTGTCAACCTGTCAACAATCACCCAAATTGCATCATACCCTTTCGCAGTATTAGACAATTGTCATACCCCAATTTTGTCCGGCTTAGGTCAAAACCCTAATTTTCAATTAAAAATAAATAAATCAAGTCTTAGCATTCATCCTAGAGGTTAGGAAGAGCATCATGCTTGCATCTTAGAAGTTTCAGAATGCATTTTAGGGTTAGAAAAGCATAGCATGACATTTTAGAGCACTTTAGAGCATTTCTAGGGTTTCTAGGGTTTTCCCTAGTTCAAAGGGTATTTTGGTAATTTCGCCAAAAAGACTTATTTTCTCATCTTGCATGCATTTATAGAATTTTAGAGTCATCCAAAGGGTCTCAGGATCATTGTTAGAGTGGAAATGAAGTTTAGAGCAAAAAAAAGGTAAAACGGGCACTTGGCGTGCAGAAAGCGCTAAACGGGCACTTGGCGTGCAGAAAAGCGGTAAATGGGCACTTGGCGTGCAGAAAGCGGTAAATGGGCACTTGGCGTGCAGAAAGCGGTAAATGGGCACTTGGCGTGCAGAAAGCGGTAAATTGCCCAGGCTGCCTAAAACCTGTAATCCTTAAACGGACTCTTGGTGAATCCGAGTTTGCACGTGGCTTTGAGGAGCACGCTTCCTGTTGGCCTTTTCGAGCGACCGGGGGGATCGTCATCAGCTCCGGAACTGATATACTGATCAATGCACGGCGTCCACTGTATCTTAGGCTGATACAACTATTCCGTTGAACCTCACATGGGGCTGCGGTCCATCGCGTTGCTCGTACACGACGTGAGACCTGGGCAGAAGGGAGCGATGATCTCTGTGCTCCAATCCGCAATGCGCGCTTGAGCGCTCTCTTTTCTTTTCTCTCTTTCTTTTCTATTTCTCTCTTTTCTTTTTTCTTTCTGAACTCCCAACTTGGGGGAACATTTTCTGGAATCTGGGGGCGAGGGCTAACACCGAAGTGCTCATCCTCTCTTTGTACCTGTAGCTAAAAATGAACAAATGCATGTAATGCAAATGCCATGATTGCTGTTTTCTTTGAATGATGAGTTTCTTATTTCCTTTGTCTATGCTGGATGAATGCATGATCCTCTACTGTTCCTATATGCTTGATGAATGCAATGATTTTCCTTTTCTTCTCTTGTCTGTACGCAATGCATGATTTTCTTTTCTTTTGCTTATGTCTGATGAATGCATGATTTTCTCCTGTTCTTATATGTCTTTTTCTCTTTCTCTTGCTTCTCTTTTTTCTTTTTCTTTCTTTTCTTTTCTTTTTGTTGCTCTCTTGGCTCTCCTCTTTTCTTTCTTTTGGCTTCTCTTTTTGCTCTTTTAAGAATCATGGGTATGTGAATGCAAAGTTTTGGTATTTGATGACATGGAATGCTCATGTATTTTAATGACATGCAAAGGAAAACTCTTTTTTTTTTATGAAATGGGGATATTGCTGTAAAATGATGAATGACATGAAATGATGAATGACATGGGATGTTCTAGCTTTCTTTTCTTCTATAAGATGCCAGTATTGATGTGATGCAACTGTATTGCTTTGATGTTTGAATGCAAATGTATGCGGTGATTGATGCTTTGATGAATGAAATGCTCCTGTTCTAACTTCTGTTTGTTTCTTTTTGCTTCTTCTATGAAATGCAAACATTAATATGATGCAATGCTCTGATGTTTGATGCAATGATTCTTGTTCTTTTTTTTTCTTTTATGGAAATGCTAACGTTATTATGATGCATATGCACTGCTTTAATGTTTGATGATTGAATGACAAAGGAATGTTTGTGAAATGATGAATGACATGGAATGCTTTTGTGTTGCTTTTGTGGTTTCTTTTCTTCGTTTTCTTTTTGCTTTCTTTGCTTTTTCTGTGAAATATCTGATGCTAAATGTAATGCTCTAGTGATGCATGACATTCAATGATTTTGTTCTTTTCTTTTTATGAAGTGCGAACATTAATATGATGCCAATGCAATGAAAAGATTTCTGCTTTTTCTGTGCAACTGACGTGGAATGTTTCTTTCTTTTTGCTATGTGATGAATGCACAAAATGTGATGATGCAAATGTAATGCTTTGATGCATATGCTATAATGCCTAGATGCATGAGGTAAACATTTTTGTGATGATGAGATGCGAGACTTTGAATGCAAGGAATTGAGATGATTATTGACCATTCTGTTGAAAAATTGAATTTGATTCAAACTCTGGTGTTCTCAAGGTTTTTATTTACAAACAAACTCACTTGTTTTCTCTTTCTTTCCATGATGACTGAATTTTAGATATCACGTAAACAACTTGTGTTCTCTCCTTTGAAGCATTATCTAGTAAGCATGCATAGGAGTGCAAATGTGAATGAGTGAGTCAGTTAACTTGGAATTGGTTTAGGGCATGGACATTTATGGCAAGTGAAGGAATGACAGACATGGTTATTGCCGAAGCTTATGAGGGACCAAGAGATACAAGATTGCCCCAATTCAGGTCTTTAATGAGTGAATAGCTTGCCCCTGTCTAGTGGTGACAACAACTAGGGGTGTAGAAGATGATGAATTGGGAACGCTTCGGCTCTTGGGATGAAAGCTGGAATGAAAGGGGTTTTGCTTCAACCCACAGAATTTGATGTTGCCCCAGTCAGAATGACAAGGTCTTGTTTAGGATAGTGAGTTGAGAGATTGCCCCAGTGAGGTTTTTATGGGAATGAATGAGGTGAAGGAAATGGGAATGCACTTGCCCCCACTTTGGAATGACCTTGACAACTGGAATGACGTGGGATGGGCATTGAACAGACTTTCCCAAGACTAGGGTGTGTGGGTGGTGAAGAGAATGCCCCAACTTTTGGGTCTGAGTGGTATTCTCAGTGCAAATCTTTGGTCCTCTACTGATGTCTTGACTTTTGGTGCGAAAGAATCCTTACCTGGTGATCACTAAACCTTGTTTTAATGCATCTTGAATGTGCTTTGGAGTGCAAGTCCCTCCTTTTTTTATTTTGTCAGCTTTCTTTTTTCTGACTGTTCGTTTTTGTTTCCTCAGTTCTCTTTTTTCTGAGGGTTTATTCTTTCTTGATCAGCTTTCTTTTTTCTGATCGTTTGTTTTTCTTTTGAGCAAACACATTGTACATATATAAGCTTGTTCGTCCTGAGATTAGAATTTGAGTGAACAAAAGCAACCGGTCATTGATCGGAATGGACTTTTCGGGAAGGAGGGTGTTTTGTGAAGGAAGGAGGGTTGGGCTTAATGAAGTGTTTGAGGCTAATGGGAGGATGAGTTTTGTTTGGCGTTGATTGACGGTTAATGGTCTATGAGGAAGATGGTTATTGGGCTTGTTTGGGCTCTGTTAAAGCAAATTCGTGTCTCGTGGTAGAATGACTAAGGGGTTTGATGTTGAGGCCAAAGGAAGTGTTTGAAGGTTTATGGAATCAGGTGTTGGAATGATGAAGTGTTTGAAGGTTTATTTAGACAAGGATCTCTTGCATTTTGTGGTAACATGTACCAGCTCACCACTTACATTTCTTTTGTATTTTCTTTTGTTTTGGGATTTTCATTTTTGAATCCCCCCTTTTTTTGATTTTCTCTTTTTCCTTTTTTTTTGATTCTTTTCCTTCTTTGACTCGGGTGAGCTGATAAAAAGTGATGCACTGTTTTTTTATTTGGGGTGATCCATGTCTAGGGTGATTTTTGGATTTTGGTTTTTCTTGGCTCAAGGTGGGTAGGAAAGGGACTTTCTGGGATTTTGGGGTTTTTGAAGTGATGGCCAAACTTCATTTCAAATCCCGATTGCTTATTTCTATAAGACTTAACTTTAGAACAATAATTTATCTATCTTCATGTGTTTGCTCTTTTTTCCTTTCTTGTGCCCTAATTTTTGCCTGGACCGCTCTTTGCGAGTTTTCAGTCCACCGGGCGCTCCTTTTTGCCTAGGCCGCCCTTTGCGGGTTTTCAACCTAGCGAGCTTGTTTTCTTGTTTATTATATTATTATCATTATTATTATTTTTTGAGAGACTTGCACTGAAGGAATATGATATCAATCAAGGGGAATTTAATGATCACCGACTTGCCCCAGCATGGAGGACTTGAATCAAAAGTCAAATATGCACTGATGGGGAGAATATGCACTTTATGGGTGGACGGGGCGGGACTAGACTTGGACGGGAAACTGTGGTAAGGGAGGAAAACCAACGGACTCAAACAAGAGAATGTACTCATAGCATGCACGCTCATTAGAAGAATGCTTCACAGAGAGTTAACATCAGTTAAAAATTTGTTTTTTCTTTGATACACTATTTCAGTCTTTTGTCATGGAATGGATGGGATGCAGTGCTTTTGAAAAACTGAGTGCCTTGGAACACCTTGAGTTTGCAACCAAGTAAGGATAAACTTTTTCAAAAAGGATGATTGTTTCGCAAGAACGTCTCGCTTCTCATCACAACTCTTATTTTATGTAATGAATGAATGAACAAATTATGATATGCAAGTATGATGCAAATGCGTGGAGAATGACCACTCGAAGAGCGTGGCTTATTCTAAATAATTTTGTTATTTTTAATGCAAGACAAAACATGGAATGCCAATGCGAATGATGCAAGAATGACGCCCCTTTTTTTTCAAAATGATTTTAGATTTTGATTTTTTATTTTTTATTTTTTTTTAGAGGCGAGACAAGGTATGAAATACCAATGCCCCCTTTTTCTTTTGAATGATGAAAGATGCAAGAATGATGCTTTTCTCTAAATGATGATGATGATTTTTTTTTTTTTTAGAGGCAAGGCAAGGTATGAAATGCCAATGCCCCTTCCTTTTTTGAAAGATGCATGTATGGAGGAATGATGTATTTGAACCAAAGTGACGAGGTTAATGAAATGATGCATGAATGCTACATTTGGAATAAATTTGATGATGATTTTTATTCATGATGATGAATGAGATGCTTTCTTGTTTTCATTTTTTTTTGTGCAATGAGATGCATGATACTCACAATGATTTTCTTTTTTTGTTTTTTAGTTTTGGAACATGATTTTGAAAATTATTTGGAGATGCAAATGATTTATTGGAAAAAGGGTTTTAGAAAAATGTGCTTGACGGGGTATGACCCGCTCCTACGTATCCCCATCGTAATGAGGAATCAAAGCTTGCGTAGTTCTACTGTGTCTCTTTTTTTGAAATAATGCTTATGCATGAACGCCTCGTCTTGGGTGAACTCGACGAGGATTTTTTGCATGATTATAAATGAAATGCTTATGCTATGCAGATGATAATTATTTTTTGTTTTATCTTTATGTAATGAAAGGGAATGCAAGATGAATGTTTTTTTTTCTTTCAAACTTTTGTTAGATGCAAATGCAATGGTGCGAAACGATGTGAATGCGAAATGATGTGGATGCGAAATGATGTGGATGTGAAATGATGTGTCATTTACATAAAAAGAGGGTAAGAAAATAAGGATATTATTTTCTACGATTTTGAAATAGAGTTTAAGAAAAAGGAATGCCTAAACTAATGCAACAAACAAAGGCGTGCCCCCGTGTCCTACAAAGGGTGGGAATCCTAGGGTCTAAAGTCGACGAAAGGGGTAATCCTCCCATGTAGGTTCTAATCACTTCCTTACAATGGCAACCAAGAGCTAAAGTCTCTCTCATGATGACACCCACAATCGTAGAAAGCTACCGAGTGTGAGGCATCATGACAAAGCGCACTCTTGGGCGGAACTTTCATGAGAGCCATACAGACAAAGGTCTACGAATGGAAGTCACTAATCGTTCCCACTCTCCTAGGTTTTTGTTCAGACCTTGGGTTTTAGGCCCCACTCAATGCTCACAAGTATAGGATGTGAAGTGTGTGTCGAGGGCACAACACCTAGGAATAACTACCCATCCCCACCTGCAAATGAAAATCCAGAGCAGTCCAGACAAATAGAAATCAATAACATGTCGTCTACCCTAGGGTTCAATACCAATCAAATACAACTAATCTAGGGTGCCAACAACAATGCACTACTTACCTCAAGAAAGGGAGCAAAGAAGAAGGGGACATGATAAGAAAGGGGAAGTATGCATGTGCTTACCATAGGAAAGGGAGCAGAGAAGAAGGGGACATGATAAGAAAGGGGAAGAAATGCATGAGAGAACTAAGCAAAAAAGTAACTATCTATTTCAAAAACAAACATAGAAGAAGAATGCACATGGACGTAACATGCTTATGAAAAAGGAAGAAGAAAGAGAGGCAAAGCAAGATATTCAAATCAATCATATAAACCACACATTTAATTAATTAGGCTTGACCCACTTTTGAAAAAATGTTTTTTAGTGTCCCCAGTGAAGTCGCCAGCTGTTGCGCCCGAAAAAGTCCCCGAGGGAGAACCTTCCTCGTTCACAACTTTTCTTAAGACAATGAAGCCGCCACCAATATTTATTAAGGAAAATATTAGGAAAACCTTTTTTGGAAAGCGATTGGTCTTGCGAAACTAGAGAATAGGGTTCGGGGGTCGGTTACGCGCAGGGAAGGTGTTAGCACCCCACACGTCCTCTCTACTGAGAGGGAACCTTTAATTAAATGTGTGGTTTTTAGTGTATTGACTTGAAAATACTTAATTTTGCCTCTCTACTTCTCATTGAAAAAAACTCTTTATGAAAATTTTTATTTATTATGAAAAAAAAGGGGAAAAATGGTTTTTTAGAAAAAAAGTGCTTGACGGGACATGGCCCGCTCCTACGTATCTCCAGGTGCGATGGAGAACTCAAAGCTACGTAGTTCTTCTGTGTTTGGAAAAAGGTTTTCGTTTTTTATCTTGTTTAACGGTGAAAATTGAGCTTTCATGATGATCAATTGAGCAAAGGCTCCAAGTGACCACCATTAGCACTCCATTGTTAATAACCATGCAAGCAAAGGCTTCGCAAGACTACTAACAAAGTTTTTGATTTAGTGAAAATCTTTAGGAAAATTAGGCGTTCATGATGATCAATTGAGCAAAAGCTCCAAGTGATTGCCACTAGTACCTCATTGTTAATAATCATGCAAGCAAAGGCTTCACAAGACTATTAACAAAGTTTTTGATTTATGAGAAATTATTTTGTCTTGAAGAGAATTAAATTAAATTAAAAAAAACGAGAAAGGGGGTGAAATGGTAAAATAGGGTGTTATTAGAAGGGGGGCTGTATTATTAAAAATGGGGGTGTGGGCAGCAGCCCAGTTTGTGTACTGGTCCACGAATTGGTTTCTGGGCTTTGGGCTGATGACTTGCGATGCGAAGTAAGGCCTTATGGACAGGGGGCGCTGTAGTAATGAACTTGAGGGGCGTGGACAGTAATCTGACTATTTAATTTTTAAAAAAAATAAAATAAATGTTAATTGATGGCACATATATAAGGCAACTTAACTATTGAAACCCTAATCTTTCCTTCCTTTTCCATCAGCGCCGTTGCCATGTTCTAAGAGAGAGAGAAGCCGAAAATCGTGGAATGGAGAGAGAATCGTGGAGAGAGAGGGGGAGGGTTAGAGAGGACGGTGACTCCGGTGAGGGTTTCTCATGTGACCGGCCGTTCCTTGGCCGGTGAGGATGGCGATGACGACGGTGTTTGTGACAACGGCAGCGTGGCTGCAGAGCGGCGGCGGTGAGGCGCGATTCCGACGAAGACGAACACGGCAACGAAAACGAATGGGTTTTGATGGTGGTGACAGCGTTTTCATGATGGTTCTTGCGTTTCGACGGCTGGGAGAGGGACGCGGTGGTGCGAAGGGGAAGGGACGGTTTACAGTGGTGGTCCACGGCCAACGACCACCGTCCACGGTTGCCGGAGTTTATGAGGTCGGTTCTACTACAGTTTTGTTTTTTACGGTTCTATCTCCTTCTTCTTTCTGGTTCTGACCTTATTCTTTTTTATGTTTGTTGATTTTGTTTCTTTGGGAGGACAAGGGCTGACGGCGGTGGCCTTTGGTGATGATGGAGCATTAACGGTGGCTCGCGACAGTTTGAGGCAGAACGGCCACCGTCTATGGCGGCCGGAGCTAACAGGCAAGGTTTCAGTTCTTATTCCTTTTTATATTTTTTCCTTTTCCTAACCCGTTCCTTCGCATGCCTCTGTTCTTCTTGTTTTTTGATTTCTTGATTTTTGGTTATTTATCAAAAGGAACTCTAAACCCTAATTTATTATCACTAGCAAAGATTTCTATTAATTGCTAATTTTGTTTTCTAAAAACTAATTCTGAAACCCTACGTTTTCTGACACTAATTTTCCCTAATCCTAATTTATTTACGGCATCAACGAAACCTAAGCTGAAGCGTTTGATTATTTTTAATCGTATGTACTGTTTGGACTTATTGTTGATTACAGTTTATTAGAAAAACTTATTTACAAATTAGACTTCATAAAATCCCAAATGAACTAACCTCTTGTCCAGCTTCTGATGGTTCTCTATTGTCTGCCCTGCTACTGCTTTGCCTCTGCTGCTGCTTCTATTTCCTGCACCTCTGCTTCTGTTTCTTTTTTTTTCAGCTTCTGAACTTTTGTTTGGTTGCTGCCGTTAACTAACCACTGCTACTGTTTATCCTTGTTGTTTCTGCTCCTCCTACTTTTGTTTCTGAACTTGGTGATTAGGGTTCCAGTGTGGAACCCTAACTTTTTTACTCTGAATTTCTGTCTATTTCGTCCCTCTTTTCTGTCTGTGGATTGTTGATTTTATAGGCATTTTTAGGTTTTTTGCATTAAAATCCTGATTCTGATTTGATCCTATTTCCTGTTTCAGGTACCGGGCTTGCTGAGAAGCCTTGGGGAGCAAGAACAGCCCAATTTGAAGCTGTCGATGCTGCTCTGATTATTTTTGTATTTTTCGTTTTCCTATTTTTTTGTATTTTTGGATGATTATTATTTTTTGTATTTTTGGATAATTGTAATATTATTTTTGTAAATAAAAACAAATAGCAATTTTTGACATTTTTAGACTATATATACTACTCAAAATAAATGAATAGGCAGAGTAAAAATAATAAAAGAAATTGGGCCAAATACAAAAGTGATATCGGACCCAACTAGACAAGTGCGTGAGAACGAGGCCCAAATAGAATAAATAAGCCCGTTGACCATTAAACGCTAACATTATCTCAGAATCGCGTTCTTAAGCCCAAATTGAAACGACAAGCCCAATCGCGAGAAAAATGACTTTGTTAGTCTCAATTAGGTTCGACTAAATCCAAATACGACGATTAAATTGAAGAACGCACGAAATGATCGATCATTCGCGTGCATGCCTAATTTAAAACAACGATATTTCGATTTAGTTGAATAGGGTCATTGAAATGGACCAGGGTTAGTAGCTGAGACGCCATACTGATAATTCTCGTAATCACGCGACTTCAAAACACGATTTACGTAAAATAAACGACTAAAACTAGAAGACGGACAAAATTGGGGTATAACACTACCCGAAACAATACTCTTAGGAACCCCATGAAGCTTCACAATCTCCTGGATATAAATCTCTGCCAGCTTCGACACCGGATACGTGATGCTGATAGGAACAAAATGAGACGATTTTGTCAACCTGTCAACAATCACCCAAATTGCATCATACCCTTTCGCAGTATTAGACAATTGTCATACCCCAATTTTGTCCGGCTTAGGTCAAAACCCTAATTTTCAATTAAAAATAAATAAATCAAGTCTTAGCATTCATCCTAGAGGTTAGGAAGAGCATCATGCTTGCATCTTAGAAGTTTCAAAATGCATTTTAGGGTTAGAAAAGCATAGCATGACATTTTAGAGCACTTTAGAGCATTTCTAGGGTTTCTAGGGTTTTCCCTAGTTCAAAGGGTATTTTGGTAATTTCGCCAAAAAGACTTATTTTCTTATCATGCATGCATTTCGAGAATTTTAGAGTCATCCAAAGGGTCTCAGGATCATTGTTAGAGTGGAAATGAAGTTTAGAGCAAAATCAGGGTTTTTGGGACCAAAAGGGCATTTTGGTCATTTCACTAAAATAAATAATTTCTCGGTAAAAACCATTATGCATCTCTTGAGGAATTTATGTGAGTCCAAGTGAGTGGAGTTGTGCATTTTTTATGCATCATAGGAGTATTTTTGGCATGAAATTCGGTTTTTTTGAACAAAAGGGCAAAATGGTCATTTCCTTTGAAGTAGGGTCAATGAATCAATTTTGGGATTGGTGAGATCATAAAATTCAGAGCCCAATCATTGAATCATGGGACATAGCCCAAAATGGCAAGAATTTAGAAGAATTATCTAGAAGGGAATAAGGAATATCCCTTTGAATTTTGAAAGGTCAAGTGTAGTACAATAGTACAAGTTGCAATTCCACTCACTCTCTCTCCTTGACTGCGAATTCCAGCCCTTTTTCCCCCATTTTTGGTTTATTTTATTGATTGCAAATTGTGTTTAAATCATGGCCTTCCATTCAAGTGTTAAATGCAATCTTCACCCTTCATTTGAATTAAAATGGCACTCTTGTAATAAGCTTCATGGAAAAATACAATTTTGTAATTGAACTTATCCTTCACCACCCTCCTTATGCTGCGCCCCTCAGCCCTCTCTCTCCTCACTTTGTGCTTTCTAATTGCCCCTAATCCATGTGACATTTGATCTTGACCCTTGGTTCAAAATTTAGATGCAATCCTAGAGCACAATGGAAATCAAAATGACCTAGAAGCCCTTAATGATAAGTGAGCACTATATATACCTTCATATGATCAGCCCACACATCTTTTTAGCCTCACTCTCCATTCAAAAACCCTAGCACACCTCTTTTCTCTCCAATGCCGTAGCCCCCTCACCCCTCTCCTCCATTTTCTTTTCAACTTCCATCCACTAACTCACCTCAAACTCACTCCATATTCATATATCCTCTTCCTTTCATCTTTGATTCCACATTTACATCATCAAAGGGGCTGATCCTTCAAGGTCACGTGGTTGTTGTTGGTGATTTTTGAAGATTGTTGGTGATTGGTTACTCTTGATTTCCATTTCTACTCTTGTTTAGCTTGGAACTAAGGTATAACCTAAAACCCTTTGCATTTTCTTCACCTTTCACCATGTAGATCTCTTCATCTCTTCTCTCCGTCTTGAAAGAAGCTTTGAGGACTTGTTTCAAACATTATGTACAAGGACATTGGGAGCCTTGGGTGTTTGAGACAAGTCCTTGGCCTTGAAGGAGAGATTCTTATGTTTGTTTGCATTTCTAATCTTTTTTAGCATTTTTGCATCATTTTCATGAAATAAAATGCCACTTTCCTCATGTTTTTGCTTCGGCCTTGGGTTAGAAATTAGGATCCTCATGTTTTCTTGTCTATTTCATGTGTCAAAGTTGAATAAGAATGGTATATAGGACCAATAGTGCATTCGGGTTTAGGTCCCTAAATTAGGGTTTCATCATCTTTTATTTTCTTTGATTTTGTGTGTTGAATAAATGATGAAATGATGATTGTTTGAGTGTGATATACATGTGTAGATCTTAGGGTTTATGTGTGTGTGTCTAATGATGTGATTTGGTTGCAAGAAATTTGTTGAATTTGAGCCTTATTGTGTATATGTATGTTTCGGCCATAAAGCCATTTTTGTGACCAATTTACTTACTCAAATTTGTTGTTTGATCTTGTTTGGTAAATTAATTGTTGTGAATTGTGTTTTTTTCACTTTTTACCTTTTAGTTTTTACCATTCACTTAAGTGTTACTAAATAGTAAAAAACATTTTCTTACCTTTTTTTTTACCTTTCACTTAAAACCCTAAAAAACATTTTACCTTTTACTTTTACCATTTACCTTCACTTAAATAATTCACCACCTTCACTTAAATAAGTTACCATTTCATTAATAATTTATCTTTACTTTTTACCTTTCTTAAATTACAAAAAGACCCAAAACATTTTCTAGTTTGCATTTATAACTTTTCAACTTTATAAAATCAACCCAAAAATACTTTTTACCACTTTTTCCTAAGACTCTAAAAACACCAAAACATTTCACCATTTCCTAAGAATAAGGTAACTAAATTTTTACCACTTTTTATGACACACTCTCACACACTTGCACTTAAATAAAACCTTATTCACTCTCTTGCATTCTCATTTGCTTGTATCTCTTGCATACTCTCTTGTTTTAATCTTCATGCCTTTTCATATATTCATATCTCTTGCATATTCATTCGCACTCTCACTTGTTAGTACCTCATGCATCCTTACTTGTTTATACTTCTTGCATTCTCACATGTCCATTCATAATTAAATAACCATGCATCCTCACATGTCCATGCATTCATTAATCAAATGCTCATGCATTCTTGTATGCTCATGCATCTTTGTATATACTCATTCTTGCATTCATCCTCACATGTCCATGCATTCATTAATCAAATGCTCATGCATTCTTGTATGCTCATGCATCTTTGTATATACTCATTCTTGCATTCATTCTCAAATGTTCATGCATTTACATGCATTCATGCTTATCTAATCTAGCACATCATGATCACATGCTCATCCATTTAACTTAGACTATTTTATGCCTATGATCAATTGTATTCTTTTGTTGTTGATGCCACTTAAATGTCTTGATTGAATTGTGTACAATTACCCTCTACTTGCATGTGTTCTTGTGAAGACGTAAGACTACTAGAGTCATTAAGATCCTTGCACATTCTTCCTTTGCCACGTAAGCAATTCCCTCACACACGCACAATTATTTTGAGAACTTTACTTTGCATCCTCAATAACTGTATCTCTTGATTGTATTGGCATGTTTAATCTCAGTTAGTGATCAACACGTTCATAATTGCTTGATTAGTGAATGTGTTTGTATTTCATTCATTCATGTCGCATCTTTTGGTTATGGACTCGGAGTTGGTTGAAATGTTCTACTTATTTTTCCGAAATCCTTTTCCAAATCATCTTTTTCTTAGAACTAATTTTCAAATTAAATCAAATGTTTTTCCAATAAAAAAACCTAAGGCATTTTCTTAAATAAATCATTAGCCATCACTCGAAGCCTTTGCTTGTTTGATCGCTAATGATGAGTTATTAGTGGTGGTCACTCGAAGCCTTTGCTTGTTTGGCTATCATGAAAGCTCCCACACCTTAACTAAAAAAATAAATAAACTCCAAATTTCAAAAACAACACGAGCTATTAGTGATAATTATCACTGACGCTCACCCTTTTTTCAAAAATGATTTCAAAAAGGATAATAAATCGTTACTTGTAGTCACTCGAAGCCTTCACTTGTTTGATTACCGGTTTCGACTCTTTTCTTTCGGGTTAGTAATGAACGCCACTCGAAGCCGTTGCTTGTTTGGTATTTGTGAACACTTGAGTCCTATTTCAAAAACTCCAAAAAATTAAATAAGATAAAACACAAAAACATTTTCAAAACCGAAAGCCTAGAATTACGTAGCTTTGATCCCTCTTCCAGAGAGGGTACATAGGAGCGGGTCGTAACCCGTCAAGCACACTTTTAAAAAAAAACACCTAGAACTACGTAGCTTTGATCCCTCTTCCAGAGAGGGTACGTAGGAGCGGGTTGTAACCCGTCAAGCACCCTTTTAAAAATCTTTGTTTTGTTCCGCTTTTCAAAGATACCAAAAATATTTCTTCCCAATAAAATCATTTCTCACACGAAATAAAAAGAAAGGAAGTAGAACAAAAATCGTTTCAAGTCAACTTTTTTCTAAGCCACACATCAAAGTTAATGGTTCCCTTTCGGTAGAAAGGAGGTGCGGGGTGCTAATACCTTCCCCGTACCTAACCGACCCCCGAACCTACATCTCTGTGTTTTCGAAAGACCATCCGCCTTTTTCAAAAAGACTTTTCCAATGTTTTAGTCTTTAAAAATAAATATTGGTGGCGGCTTCAAAATTTTTCACGTTGTCAAACTGAGGAATCCTTAAACGGGATTTTTCGGGGTGCAACAACAATCCCGTCACAAAATCCATCGAAATGCTATCCCATTTCCACTCCAGAATTTCTAACGGTTGCATCAGTCCAGCAGGCTTCTGATGCTCCACCTTTGACTTCTGGCAAGTCAAACATGCATAAACGAACTGCGCCACATCTCGCTTCATCCCAGGCCACCAAAACAGCTTCTTCAGATCTTGATACATCTTCGTAGCTCCCGGATGAATACTCAACTTACTTCGATGACCCTCTTCTAAAATTGCTCTCTTCAGCTCTGCGCCTTCAGGAATACAAATCCTATTACGGAATCTCAAAACACCATGCGCATCCAACTTAAAATCACTACCCTCAGGCTGATCATCCCCGACCATCAAATCCACCAACTTGATATCCAACTTCCGGGCTTCTCTGATACTGTCAAGGAACTCATTATTAATCTTCAACATACCCAACTTAACACTCTGAGACGACACTTCCCAAACCAAACTCAAATCCCTGAATTCCTCAATCAACTCTAACTCCTTAGCCATCATTGCCGACATATGCAAGGACTTTCGACTTAAAGCATCAGCCACGACATTAGCTTTGCCTGGATGATAGTTCAAACCGAAATCATAGTCCTTCAACAATTCTAACCACCTTCGCTGCCTCATATTCAGCTCCTTTTGGTCAAACAAATACTTCAAACTCCTATGATCACTGAACACCTCAAATCTGGAACCATACAGATAGTGCCTCCAAATCTTCAACACAAAGACCACTGCAGCCAACTCCAAATCATGCGTCGGATAATTCTTCTCATGAATCCTTAACTGCCTCGACGCATAAGCAATCACCTTCCCATTCTGCATAAGCACACCACCTAGACCCATCTTCGAAGCATCACAATACACTACGAACGGCTCTCCCGGATTTGGCAACGTCAAAACAGGAGACGTCGTCAATCTCTTCTTCAACTCAAGGAAACTTTCTTCACAACGAGCATCCCACACAAAAGCCTTACCCTTACAAGTCAACTGCGTCAACGGAAGGGCCAACTTAGAAAAACCTTCGATGAACCTTCTGTAGTAACCAGCTAACCCTAAGAAGCTTCTAATCTCCGTAGCCGACTTCAGACTCTCCCACTGCATCACGGCATCAACCTTAGACGGATCCACAGCAATACCCCTACCAGAAATGATATGACCCAGAAAACTTACTTCTGACAACCAGAACTCACACTTAGACAACTTCGCATACAGCTTCTTCTCTTTCAGGATCTCCAATACTAATCTCAAATGCTCTGCATGCTCTTCTTCCGACTTTGAATAAATCAGGATGTCGTCAATGAACACAACCACGAACTGATCCAAGTAAGTATGGAATATACGATTCATGTACTCCATAAATACACCCGGCGCGTTAGTGACACCAAACGGCATCACCGAATACTCATAATGCCCATACCGCGTCCTGAAAGCAGTTTTCTGAACATCTTCGTCCTTCACCTTGATCTGATGATAACCTGATCTCAAATCAATCTTGCTGAACACTCGAGCACTCACCAACTGATCCATCAAATCGTCTATCCTCGGCAGTGGATACTTGTTCTTAATGGTCACCTTATTCAGCTGTCTATAATCAACACACAACCTCATGCTCCCATCCTTCTTCTTCACCAGCAACGCAGGAGCTCCCCATGGCGATACACTCGGCCTAATAAACTTCTTCTCAAGCAGATCTTCAAGTTGCTTCTTCAACTCAGACAATTCTGACGCAGACATCCTGTACGGTGCCATCGACACAGGCCTCGTACCAGGTACCAGGTCAATAGAAAACTCCACTTCCCTCTCAGGTGGTACACTAGGAATCTCATCAGGAAAGACTTCAGGAAATTCGCGCACCACCTGCAACTCTTCAACGATAGCTTGGTTCTCAACAGACAGCGATGCCATCAGCGAGAATAACTGAACTCCCTCCTTTGCTAACTTCCGCAACTGACTAGCAGATAACAAACCAGACTCTTCCTCTCCAAAGCTCACACACTTGCGACGACAATCAATGCGAACATAGTTATGCTCCAACCAGTTCATGCCCAAAATTACATCTAATCCCTTCAGCGGCAAACAAACAAAGTCCACAACAAAGTCTCTATCGAAGATCGACAAGGGACATTGAGAACACACTAAAGAGGTAGTTACCGACCCCTTAGCTGGAGTGTCGACAACCATCTCTCCATTCATAGCAGACAATACAAGATTCATCCTCTTACAACAATCAGCAGCAATAAAACAATGAGTGGCACCAGTATCAACAATAGACTTTAAAGGAGTACCATTAATGAAGCACATACCTCTAATGAGTCCATCATCTTCAGTAGGCTCTTCACCTGCTAAAGCAAACACTTTTCCACTGGACCTCTCTTTCTTCGGCTTCGGACACTAAGTACTAATGTGCCCCTCTTCACCACAGTTGTAGCAGACCACTGCATTGCGCTCACATTCAGCCACCACATGACCATCCTTACCGCACTTGAAACACTTCTTCACGTCGCTTCTGCACATGACACTCTTGTGGCCAGGCTTGCCACACTTAAAACACACAATGCTAGCAGGGGCATCTCCCCCACTAGTCCTCTTGCCAGCATCAGCTCTCTGCTTACCCTTGCCCGCAGGGACCTCATACGGCTTACTACGGCCTTGAAACTTGCTCCTCTTATCATTCACAATCTTGTAGTGAGCATTACTATCCTCCTCAAAAATCCTGCAACTATCAATCAAGTCAGCAAAAACACGGATCTTCTGATATCCGATTGCCTTCTTGATCTCGGGCCTCAAACCATTCTCAAACTTGATACACTTAGAAAACTCAGCATTAGCTCCAGTGTAATGCGGATAGAACTTTGCCAGCTCCACGAACTTAGCGGCATACTCCGATACGAACATACTCCCTTGTTTCAGTTCCAGAAACTCAATCTCCTTCTTCCCTCGGACATCTTCTGGATAATATTTACGGTTAAACTCTCTGCTGAACACTTCCCAGGTAAACTCTTCATTAGCAGCCTCCAACCCCTGCCTCGTCTCTAACCACCAATCATCAGCTTCCTCAGCTAGCATATGCGTATCATAGCGAACCTTCTGTGCTTGGGTACAATCCATCACTCGAAAAATTCTCTCCATTTCTTTCAACCAAGCTAAAGCACCATCATGATCATACTTGCCCTTGAACGTAGGCGGATTCTCTCTCTGAAATGTAGCCAAACTCCGAGCCCCAGCATTCTCACCAGCATTCTGTTGATTCTGCACAGCTTGTGCCATAGCAGCTAGAGCAGCAACAATTGCAGTGTCGTTCCTCCCAGCCATTTCAACTCACTTGCTACAAAACATAACAACAGTTAGATATAATTGACAACACACCATTGTCAATTGACACTACGACTGGACAACTTGGCCGGACAGACCGAACTTTTGCTCTGATACCACTAATGTAACACCCCTTTTCTACCCGGTAATTATTTAATAAAAATCAGAGTTTCAAAAATTTATTTCATATTTCGAAAGAGATGTCACACATTGATCACTAAAATAAACTGTCTCATACGATATAAATACCTTGTCAAAAAGGGACTAAGCCCATAACACCTATTTAATTAACCACATCACCAAAAATTACATCACCACGCAGCGGAATATAACATAAGTTTTAAAACATGAAACAACAACGTCCTGAAATGGACTCCAAATAACAAGGTATAATAATCCTAAGTTTAGCGTTTATTCCCCCCATTGAGTGTTACACATCAAAGCAAAGGACACCGACGACACCGACTCAGAATAGCGAAGGTACCTAAGTCTTCACTCGCAATCACCTGCACGTTACCGCATAGGGGTAACATTCAAATAGAAGGGGTGAGATATCTCCAATATAATAGCATAAAATGATAGAAAATATGCTAGAATGCGACAACTATGTCTACTACCTCACTACGCACACCAAATCGTAAACGCACATCAATTGTAAACACCACAATCAGTCACCAAATGTCATGACGATGCATGAATGCAACCCACACCAACGGGCATATGCATGTGGTACCAAAATCACCAAAAGTCTTGCCCGTAAATAGGGGCGTCACCAAAATTGAGAGCTTTCACACCAGGCTCACCAATTCACCAAAAATCGAGCTTTCACACCAGGCTCACCAGTTTTTATAAAAATTTGAGCTTTCACACCTAGCTCCAAGACCAAAGGTCTTCACCAAAATAATGCATATGCTGTATGTGACACCATGAATGCACACAGACAATCACCAAATTAGTCACAATGTGACACACCAACGACAATCACCAAATATCACCAAAGTTGGGCTTTCACACCTAGCCACAACGACACCGAAACACCAAATTACCCGACACAACGGAACAACAAGACTTGGAACCTTCACACCTAGTTCCAGCAACACCAAGGTTTGAGCCTTCACACCTAGCATCAAACCGCACCAAGGCACCTAGAGGACAACAATTTCCCAAAACAACACCAAGGAGACAACAATTTTCCAAAACAGCACCAATACACCAAGATGACAACAATTTTCTAAAACATTTGAGACACGGGGATTTTTCACAACACCGGAGACAAACGACAGTTTTTCCAAAGTATTTGAGACACAGCAATTTTCTTTTAAAACATCACCATTTAATGACTACACCAACGGTAAACAAATTTTCCAGAAAAATGGGTCACTTTGCCTCAAATTAGAATATTTAGTTAGGCCTTTGAATAAGCTTTCCAAAACATTTTGAAACGTCTAAATCGGACTCCCGAGTCAAAAGATATGTCAAAAACAAAACCGGGGAAAAATTGAGCAACATCCTGAAAATGGCGCCCAGGCACTGGGCGCCTAGCAGGGAAACGCAACGCAGCAAACTGGCGCCCAGGAGCAGGGCGCCCAGCAACAGGCAACAAAACTGACTCTGGCGCCCATGGGCAGGGCGCCTAGCAACAAACGCAACACAACTGGCTTTGGCGCCCAGGAGCAGGGCGCCTAGCAACAAGCAGCAACACAACAGATAACACTGCAGGAATTGGCGCCCTTGGCGCCCAGACAACCCAGAACAAAACGCAACACCAACATGACACATCCAGACACAGCGCCCATGGCGCCCATGGCGCCCCCTGCGCCAAGACAGCGCGCAACACGCACAGGAACAGGCGCCCATGGCGCCCCTGCGCCAAGATACAGCAACACACACACACTGGCACACGCACACACCCACCAGACATGGCGCCCATGCACAGGGCGCCAAAAACTGCAACACGCACTGGAACACAACATCAGCAACTCTGGCGCCCATGGCGCCCATGACTCAGAACACAACAGCAACAACATCCTGGCACACAGACACACACACTAGGCACGGCGCCCAGGCACAGGGCGCCAAAAACAGTTTCAAGGACAATGGCCCCCATGGCGCCCTAGGGGTCTATAATTTCGTTATCTCACCAATTTACGTCACCAATTCACGTCACCAATTCTTAATCACCAATGCCAATCACCATGAATTATCAATCGTCACACCAATTAACAATTATCGAACACCTAGCATGCAATTAGTTATAACAACAACAAATCACCAATGTTTAGGGTCACAACAATCACCAACGGGCAAGTATTTTCAATCAACCTATATACAATTCAACTAACACCAAACTACACATCAAATTCGAACCCTAGGCATCATAGGATCTATCCCCACATAACCCCATCATAAAACCCCATTATAAGGAAGAACCCCACCCTTACCTTATATTAGGAGAGCACCAATTCTCTTGATCACGTCACCAACAAAACCTCAGCAATAATGGCGCCTCTCTGCTCCCTTGAATTTGCGAAATTCTCCTCTTCTTTTCCTCCCTTGAATTCGCCCTGTACCCTTCTCTCTCCTCCTCTCTCTATTTCGCAACTCTCCTTTCTTTCTTTCTCAAGCCAATTCGCATATGCCACTAAACCCTAGCCTAGGCGCTTCTCCTATGCGCCTAGCTAGCGGGCTTGGATCACGGGCTTTCCTCCAGCTTAAGCCCGATCACTAACGCCATCACCTAAAATCCAATTACACACCTCTTAATCCAACGTTAATATAATTACACCAACTAAAATAAATAAAATAAATAATTGAATACCTAAATATTTAATTAAATAATTTTAATTAAATATTTGGGCGTTACATGCAGAAGTGCAGAAAACAGTTTTCTAAAAATTCGATTTCGTGCCGTTTCGCTTTCAATCCGGTACAGAGACTTTTTGGGACTTCTGAGACTTAAAAACAGACATTACAACCAGCAATTCCAGTCCAATTATCCAGAAAATCAACCACACATAAGTATCATCATGAACATCAAACAATCAATCAATCGATCACATAATTACACAATTCGAAACACGATTTTCATAAAAACGGTTTTTGACTCGAGACTTCCAAACCGAGAAAATATCCACAGAACGCAACACGTCACATTTTGACGACAAACCCCTAACCGAGTATAGAACTCACCGGAAGTGACGAATCCTCAACGATCGATATTCTACACGGCGGCACCGGCAAAGTAACACTCGAACAATCCCCGTACTCGGACTTCCGCTTCAACGCGAATTATTTCAAGACAGCATCTGGGAGCAGTTTTGGATTGCGCATAACTTAGTCAATTCTAAACCAAAACTATCCAAACCACAGCCTAAGGTGTAGATAATTATGTCTACTTTCCTATGGTTCAAGTCCCAAACTGTTTCGAAGAGTATTCAGGGAGTTACGACTAAAACACGGAGACTGGTTCAGAATCATTACTATTACAAACATGAAACTTGTAACTAATATTTCTCCCTCAATACTCAGTCAAACAATGTGGTTCTTGTGCCCAACCTGAAGGGTTTTATGTCTAGTTTCTAAAGAATTAGAAATCAGCTATAAATGATGCCTGTGGTGAGAGAAATATTGGATTTACCAGAGGCTACTCAATCTGAGTTTGCTGCAGAATTTGGAACTTGAGCTTGAACTAACTTTCAAGAATACCACCACTCTCAAAAACCCCCAAATTCGACCCCAAGCTATTATATTCTGATTTTGCTACTTCAGATAATAATATGATGCTAGATGAACCTCAAGAAGTCTGAATCTCCAACATGCAAGATGATTGATAGCTCCTAGTGCCACTTTCACTAACATGCAAGGCCATAACTCCATTTTTGGTCAACTTGGAGCTTGATTGTAATGCACTCTTCTTTGATAGCACTCCTAGCTTCATCTAGGCTTGCTTGACCACGAAATTTGTCCTAAAACTTCTGGTTCCAGCTCCAATATCTCTTCTTGAAGGTTCCTCTACTCAAAATACAGCTCACAATACTCAAATCCCTCTAAAACCAAGACATGCAAGGCTATCCGTGAAGGGTTTGAAAGGAGGGGTTTTGGTTTCTGTTTTGGGGTTCTTTGAGTAGTCAGGATTCTGATTTGGGTTGTTGATGAGAGAAGGGAAGGCGATGAAACTAACAAGAGAAAGCGAATGTAGCTTGAAAGGAAGTATATTTCAGCATTGTCTCCTTGGCTCTCCTTCACTCAACTCTCGCTGCCTCTCTCTTTTCTCAACTCTCTCTGTCCTTTCTTTCTGAAATTTCCCAGCAAATGAATTCTGTTTGTGTTTGGCAAGGTTCCAGCTGAAAACTCATTTAAATGGGTGAAATGACCAGTTTGCCCCTTCCTCACTAATACTCACTTAAGCTACCCATAATTCAACCATCACCCTATAACTCACTTATTTAACATACTATCTTAATTTAAGCATAACCGATAAATCATTTAAATTAGCTAAACATTAATCATGACTCCTTGCTAATTTAATTTAATTAAATTAGCTAAAATAGGGGATGTTACAATCTGTAACATCCTGGGCCATTTTCTTACTTAGTAGGCTACCCAGCGATGCACTCATGATCTTCTCTACCCCCCATGTAGAGTTTTTGCCTTCCGTGGGAATCAAACCATGTACCCTGAGGCTCAGGTACATGCTCAATGCATTCCCACTACCAATTGAGCTAGTAGTTCAATTGACAGGGACACAGGTCAAAGTCAGAAATAAGAGTCACCCACTTGACATGGACAGATGTGTGACTCTTGTCGGCAAAAATGGTGCTGCCCAACAAGTGTAGCAGATAGCACTGTGCCCCCTGATCAAGATGGCCACGCTCCATGTTTTGTGTGTATGCGGCCGTCAAGAAAGAAAATCAGAATGCCGGTCCCCTGTTGAACCGACACTCTGCCCATCAGGCTGTGTGGTCTACGCCAGCAGGTCAACTCCAGCTCGAATAGCATCGACAATGTCAAAATGTGGCCGATGCACCAACGGTGTGCCGGTGAGCGGCAAGTGGAGCAACACGGACACGTCGTCCAACGTCACTGTCATCATGAGCAACCTCAACCTCAGCCTCAGCATGGTCGTCTACATGCATGGCGTCTGGCTCTCGCTCCTGCTGCTGCTCTCGCTCTCGGACACGCCTCTGACGCTCAGACGCGTGTCCAGCCTGTCTAGTCCTCGATCTGAAGCTGCCAGGAGGACTCTGCTCATCTCAGCGGAGTCCAGCTCCTAAATGCTCGCCTCGCTCTATGTTTCCTGTTCTGGTTGCCACTGAAAAAGCAAAAAAAAAATAATTAAAACGAAATTTCAAAAAAAACAAAACATTCCCGAAATACCATTTTGGCTTCCGGAAATAGCTCTTTTTGGGATATTTTCGGAATTCCCTAAATATTAACCTTCCGGAAATACCTCAAAAATGGTATTTCCAGAAATTTTGGAAAAAATCTTTTCGAAAATACGTCTATTTTTTGGGAGTTTAGGGAAAAAAACTTACTTTTTTCGTCAATATGATAGAATGAGGACGAATTCGTTTTTTAACATTTTTTGAGGGGTATTTTGGTCAGTTTGATCGATTTAGAGCGTACGGGGTACAATATGATAAAAAAAACAGCCATTTGGCCTCTGTACTATCCGAAAATGTGTCACATACCCATCACTCCTTTTGGCCTCCCACTTCTCATTCACCCAATACCTTCTTCTTTCTTCATTCTCCACTTTCATTTTTTCTCCTTTCCCCGCAACCTTCCGTGTCCTCCTCCTCCTTTCACCGCTCCAAACCAACCAGCAACGCAGCATCATCCCTTCAAAAACAATCGGAAAATGTTACAACAGCCTACACTGATGGAACTCATTCTCCTCCATCCCGATAGGTTCGTCGGCTCAGTTAAAAAACACCCAAAAAAGCTCTGGGTTTACGAAAAAGAAGAGATGGTTTACCGATCCATATCCTACGTTCCGGCCCTCTACAAGATCTTCGACGAGATCCTCGCCAACGCAGCCGATAACAAACACAGAGATCCTTCGATGAGTTCTCTCAAGGTTACGATAGATACCGAAGCGAACACTGTTTCCGTTTACAATAATGGAGATGGTGTTCCTGTGATGATTCATCCAGAATCGAAGATTTATGTTCCTGAATTGTTGTTTGGTCGTCTAAATACTAGTATTAACTACGATGTTAATGTTAAGAAGACTACTAGTGGTATGAGAAAGTCACCAATATCTACTCCACTGAGTTCGTTGTCGAGACGGCTGATGGTAGCCGGTTGAAGAAGTACAAACAGGTAGGGTTTCGTTGATTCCTGAAACTTTTTCCCCAAATTTGTGTTTCGAATTGTTAATTTGTCTTGCTAGGGTTTTCAAATTTACGTTTAATTGGTATTATGTTGATTTAGGATCTTGCTAGGGTTTTCATTTTTCAACTTTAATTTTAATGGTAAGGAACTGATGTTTGGTTTATTTGATGACTGTAGTGTTTGTTTCTGGTTGGTTTCATTTCTGTGCTAACATTGCAGAACCAGTGCAGTGTTTGCCTCTGTTTTTGGTTTTTACTTTTTTATGCTGTGGACGATCCTATTAGGCTTTTTAATTTTGACTTTAACTGATGTTTGGTTTAATTCATGATTGTAGTCTTTGTTTCTTGTTGGTTTCATTTCTGTGCTAACATTGCAGAACCAGGGCAGTGTTTGCCTGTTTTGGGTTTTTAATTTTTTATGCTGTCGATGATACTATTAGGCTTTTTAATTTTGACTCTAATGGATGGTTTAATTTTGGTGCTAACAGCTCAGAATCATTAGATTGTTTTTCTTTGAATTAGTTGTTGTTTTTGGTCGATGATCTGAACTTTGGATTAATTTTAATGGATAGTGATGATTGGATTGATTGGTTTTGCTTTGATGAAGGTGTTTACCAACAATATGGGGAAGAAATCTGTCCCTGTGATTACAAAATGCAAAAGGAATGAGAACTAGACCAAGGTGACCTTCAAGCCGGACTTGAAGAAGTTCAAAATGGCCTCTCTTGAAGAAGATGTTGTTGTTTTGATGAAAACCCGTGTGTTGGAAATGGCTGGGTGCCTTGGAAAGAGTGTTAAGGTCAAATTTAATGGAAGCTTGCTCCCTATTAATTCCTTTAAAGATTATGTTGATCTCTACTTGAAATCTGCTGAAAAGTACAGACAAGTGACCTTACCAAGGTTTGCCTCTATAGATATTTAATATAGGGAGTCAATGTGTTTTGTTATTTCCCAATATTGTATGTTAACTTGACTTGGTTTTGCTTGTAGGACCCATTATAAAGTTGGTGATAGGTGGGAGATTTGCGTGAGTTTAAGTGATGATGGGCAATTTCAACAGGTGACTAGTCAACTTTTTAAGTCAAGTAACTTGTTGGCTCAATGTTGTAAATTTTTTCTTATAAACTTTTGTTTGGTCTTTTACCAGGTCAGCTTTGTTAATTCCATTGCTACAACTCCTTTCACCACCACAATGGCGCTACGTCCCACGGCAAAGAAAAGAAAAAAACTGGAGCTACCTTCACTCCAAACCAACGAAGTAAACATCCGTGATCGGATACTTAGCTTTCCCAAAAATTTTGTCGGTTCAGTTGATAGAGAAACACAAAATCTCTAGGTTTACGAAAACGAAGAGATGGTTTACCGATCTGTATCATACGTCCCGGGACTTCTCAGGATTTTTGATGAAATTCTTACAAATGCAGCTGACAACGGAGTGAGGGATAGTTCCATGTCTCTGCTTAGCGTTAACATAGATGTGAATGCGAACTGTATTTCTATTTTCAACGACGGAGCAGGTCTCTCTCTGGAGAAAGAGGATAATGTTTTAATCATATTTGGGAAAGTAGGTACTGGGACTACTGCTAATCGTTCTGGTTTTGGTGCTAAACTCACCAACATTTTCTCCAAAAGATTTGTTATCGAGACTGTTGATGGTCACCACATGAAGAGGTGTAAACAAGTAAGGTTTATTTTTTCCCCAAATTTGTGTTTCGAATTGTAATTTTGTTGAATATGGATCTTGCTAGGGTTTTTGATTTTGATTTTAATGGTATACAACTTGTGTTTAATTGATGGCTGTGTGTTAGTTTGTGGTTGGTTTCATTTATGTGCTAATAATGCAGATTCATTGCAATGTCTCCTGTTTTCTGGTTTTTAATTTTTGTGCTTCAACGAATTTGTTAGTATTTTTAATTTTGACTTTAAGATCCTATTAGGTTTCTTAATTTTGATTTTAATGGAGATAAATTAATGGTAGTGCATGGTTTCATTTTGGTGCTAACAACTTAGAATCATTTGATTGTTTCAATTTAGGTTTTTATTTGAATGGTTTTTGTTGCTTCAATCTGTGAATCTTAAAGCTTGTTTGTCTTTTTTGGTTGATGAACTGAACTTTGGGTATTGATGATTGGATTGATTGATTGTACTTTATTACAGGAGTTCAACAACAACATGGGGGACAACTCTAAAGCAAAGATTGACATTTTGGAAAATAGCGAAAATTGGACTATGGTAACGTTCGAACCGGACTTAGAGAAGTTCAAAATGAAACATCTAGACAGTGATATCGTTGGCTTAATGAAAACATGGCTGGTTCTCTTGGAGAGGGCGTTACAGTCATATTAAATGGAAATAGGCTCCATATTAACTCCTTTAAGGAATATGTCAATATGTACCTGACATTTGCTGAGAAGTCCAGACCAAATAATCCCTTACCAAGGTATGCCTCTATAAGTTTGGGGGGAGTCAGTGACTCTGTTTTTTTAAGGTTATTATAGTTATTAACTTGGTTTTATTTGTAGGATCCATGCCAAAGTTGATGATAGGGGGGAAATTTCCGTCGGTCTAAGGGATGATGGGTTTCAACAGGTAACGAGTGAACATTCAGGTTCTAGGTCTCACAAATTAGTGAAATTAATATTCCTTTGAATCTGAATTTTTGTTAAGAAACTATTACATGGCATTGAGAAATTGTTTGGAATGAAATATGTTTTGTGTTGAACATGTTTTGTCTTCACCAGGTTAGTTTTGTTAATTCAGTTGCTACAATCAACGGTGGGACTCATGTTGATTGGATCACCAATCAGATTACGACCTTTGTAATGAATATAGTAAACAAGAAAAGGGATGCCTGTGTAAAAGCCCTTGATGTGAAGAATCGTTTGTGGGTTTTTGTCAATGCTCTTATTGACAACCCTATTTTTAACTCTCAAGCTAAGGAGGAGCTCAAAACGACACAACCTAGTTTTGGTTCTAAATGCAAAGTTCCAAAATCAATGCTTGAGGAAGGTTAGTTGTCTGCACCATATGTTGTTTATGATGCGATCAATTAACAATAACAGTATGGCGTTTTACATTATATGTTAAAATAAAATTTTGCAGTTGCTAAATCTGGATTAGTGGGTAACCTCTTAACATGGGCAAATTATAAGCTACATGTCGATTTGAAGGAAACTGATGGAACTAAGACTCAGAGGATTCGTGGGATTGTAAAGCTAGAGGATGCCAATGATGCAAGGGGGATAAGTCTCAGAAGTGTACACTAATACTTACTGAGGGACATTCTGCTAAGGCCCTTGCTGTAAGTGTACTCTACCAATACAGTATGAAGATGACTGGTTTTTTTGTTGATAGATTTCCATCATTTAACTAATTTTGGTGAGTATGCGATGAGAACCAGCAATGGAACAGTAAAAACAGGGACCAAATATAGAATAGAATAGGTATATTAATCCTCTGATTCAGTGATTACAGAGAATAAAGTGAAATAACAAGTATAAAAGAGGAAAAACAAGTGCAGTAAGTAACTCAGAGATGAGTACCGTACTCCTACCCAACTGTCTAGCCCAATTCTCGCCTACCCTTTTCTTACATAATTCCTACATTTATACCATAGCTCAATAAGTATGCGTTAGCAATTTTTACTGAATCCTTTCTTTTTCTCTCTCGTGCCGATTCAGCAAGTTGGTTACAATGTTTCCCACCACACTACTGAATTACTGACTAATTCCCTTTCTACCCTTTCTAGAATATACTTTGACCAATTCTGTTAGGAGGAGCTAGGTTCTCATCCGAATGTAACTGTTTTTCATTGATTGAATAATTCTGTTTTATTTTTTCTATGTGAAGCTGGCTTTTCATTGATTGAACAATTCTGTTTTATTTTTTCAGATGGTTGGTCTGTCGGTTGTGATTCGAGACCAATATGGCGTGTTTCCATTGAAAGGTACATTGCTTAATGTGCGGGTAGCTAGCAGTAAAAAGATAAGGGCTAATGAAGAATTTCAACATATAAAAAAGATTCTAAAGCAAGATGAGATATACACAAGCACAGAATCATTACGATATGGTCGGGTGATGATCATGGCTGATCAGGTAAGAGTTAGTGAGTTACATTATCTTATCATGTGCTATGTATCATTTTTATCAACAAAATTATAACTACTCTACTTAATGGTGGTTCAGGATCATGATGGGAGCCATTTCAAGGGGCTGATAATAAATCTATTTCATTGTTTTTGTCCCTCATTACTAAAAATTGAAGGATTTTTGGTGGAATTCACTACACCAATAATGAAGGTCAGTATGGTTAATAATTCAGTGTTGTTAAATTGCGGCCATTGCGGCGATATTGCGCCATTGCATATCGGAAAATTGGCTCCCCGTAATTTAAAACACCATGCGATATGCTAATTGATATGAATTGTATATCAGCCGCAATATGTGAAGTGGTGGAAGCGGCAACTCTGAAATTTAATTATTTATTTTTTTCACTTAAAACTAATTAGTAGGCACCGTTTTGGGCTTTTAACATAAAAAAACATTATTTGGGTAAAACCCACTCAACATTCACCCGGAAAAAATTATATATGGATGATCACGTTCTCCACTTCTCCCTCACAATCACAATCCTTTAGCAGAACTGTTCTATTGCTTCAGTGAGTGAAAATGTAGTAGAAACAGAGTGAATCTACTTTGATTACAATGGATAAAAACTGGAAAATACAAAGAAATAACACTAGGCACTATAGAGGCCTCAACTCTCCCAATAGCCTAAGCCAATTCCAGTCTGATTTCCTCTAACCCATTCAACAAGCTATATTCCCACCAATTCTCTCCACACACGCTGCTGCCCTGCCATGTCAGCTGCTGTGTGCGCCTCCTCTACTAACTAATGATTAGTTAGTTATTGGGGATTTGATCCCCTACAACACGACCTACGGTAGACCTCTTTTTCTTCTTTCTTTCATATATCTTACCCTTTCCAAACTTATCACCTTTCATATATCTTACCCTTTCCAAACTTATCACCATCACTCGTCATCTCTTTCACAATAATCTACCTCCAGCAACTTTTCGTTTCGTCAGTTTCTCCAGGTAACAGTTATTTTTTGTTTTATATTCTTCTCCTCTCTTCCTCAGTTTTTCCTTCCTCTTCTTTTTTTCTTTTACTCTCCATACCTGTTCATTCATTCTCTAACTCTTTCTCTATTTCTCTTTTACTCTCTTTCCCTTTCCCTGTTCATTCCTTTTTCATTCACCTTATTCTTTGGTTTCCAGTTTATTTCCTATTTCTTTTTTTGTTCCTCTGTATTTTCTGTGACAGCACCTGTTTCCATTGGTTGTTTAAATTTCAAAGCACTTGAGATAATTTTGTGTCACTTCTATTATTTTTATGGATTTTTTAATGATGTTATTTTCATCAGTATTTAGTTTTTTATATAGATTTTTTATATAATTTATTTATTTTATCCCTGCAGGCTTTTAATTCAGATTGCAGTAAAAAATCATTTTATTGCATGCCGGAATATGAATCATGGAAAGAAGAGTTTGTGAAAAGGAATAACTTAACTGATTGGACGATAAAGTACTATGAGGTACAACATCCTTATTTTCAGAGAATTCATCTTTTTAATTCTATCTTATGGTTTCTGGTGTTTTATAGGGGCTGGGAACAAACACTGGGGATGAAGGTATAGAATATTTTAGAAAAATTGAAGAGCACATAAAAACTTTCATTTGGAAAGGTAAATGTTGTGGAGATGCAATTGTGAAAGCATTCAGTAAGGACAGATCTGAAGATAGGAAGAAGTGACTTCAAAGTTTTGAGGTTTGATGGGGAGCAAAGTCGTCTTCTTCTAAGTGTGTGACAGAATTGGCAATGTAACAGTAGAGAAAAGAGACAATGGATAATAGTGTAGGTATATTCTTCTAAATCAGTGACATTTACAGTACTTGAATTCTCTGTAAATGTCACTGATTTAGAGGAATATACCTACACTATTATCCATTGTCTCTTTTCTCTACTGTTACATTGCCAATTCTATCACACACTTAGAAGAAGACGACTTTGCTCCCCATCAAACCTCAAAACTTTGAAGCCACTTCTTCCTATCTTCAGATCTGTCCTTACTGAATGCTTTCCCAATTGCATCTCCACAACATTTACCTTTCCAAATGAAAGTTTTTATGTGCTCTTCAATTTTTCTAAAATATTCTATACCTTCATCCCCAGCGTTTGTTCCCAGCCCCTATAAAACACCAGAAACCATAAGATAGAATTAAAAGGATGAATTCTCTGAAAATAAGGACGTTCACAAGCCCTATAAAACACCAGAAACCATACTCAAATTCTACGTATCCAAACAGGTACATTCCTGTTATACCTTTAGTTCTTGTCAATGATAGTCGGGGTGTTGGCAGTGGATGGAGCTCGTTCATACCAAGTTATGATCCTTTGAATATTATTGCAAATATGAGATGTCTATTGGAAGATAAGAGTTTAGTGTCAATGGTTCCATGGTATAGAGGATTCAAAGGAAAGATTGAGAAAAGTGGAAAGAAAGGTGTTTATAAAGTCAGTGGTGATGTTACATATCTAAGTGATGATGATACTTTTGTAATCACCGAGTTGCCTATCGGCACTTATACTCATGGTTACAAAAAGTTCCTTGATTCGATAACTGAAGGATCATCTAATGTCAAGGATCCTCTCATTGAGGTAACATGTGTATTGTTCATACTCAATAAATTTCTTACTCGTGGTTACAAAAAGTTCCTTGAGTTCCTATCGGCACAATACAACAGGTGTATTTTTCTTACTTAATAAATTTCTGTATGCAGCACTTCAGGCAAGTTGGGGATGGTGCAATTGTGCAAATAGAAATCAAGATGAAGCAGAGCAAAAAAGATTTGATCAAGAATCAGAAATAACTATTTGAGAAATTAAGACTGACCACCCTTCTTAGCACAGAAAATATGCATTTTTTTGATAACAAGGGGATCCTTAGAAAATTTGACACTCCAGATGATAGTAAAACTTTTGCTAACTTTTGCTTTTCAAAGTTGTTTTAAAGCACAAGAGTATTATTAGTGTGTTTTACATACTCTGTTTCTTATGCAGTTATGAAGGACTTCTTCAAGTTAAGGATGGAGTATTATGAGAAAAGAAGGGTAAGTTGTGGCAATGAGCCATATGATTACTTTGATCTTTATATTCTGGACCTACCTATTGATATGAACAAAAGAAATTTTTGTATGCATGCAGGAATACATACTGAGTAACCTTAATCAAGTTTTGTTGATATTGGGTTACAAAGTCGAGTTTATGTCCATGGTTGTGAATGGAGAAATCAGGCTGATTAACCGCAAAATAGCTGAGTTGTTGGCGGAGCTGGAGAAAAAATTTCCTTGCATGCGAAGAAGGAAAGGTAAATTTGCTGAACCAAAAGTTGTTGGGGCAAATGTTGAGTATTCAGAAGCGCCGGAAGATGACAACTATGAAGAGCAGGAAACTACACAGAAGGAGGCAACATCGAATGACTACGAGTATTTGATATCCATGCCTCTTGAAACGTTGACTGAGGAAGATATTGAGAAGCTGAAAGTTAAGATGGAAAAAAAGAAAAAAGAGTTGCAAGAGTTTCAGTCAACAACAGTAAAGTCTCTATGGATGGCAGATTTGGATGAGCTTGAAAAGAAATATAGAAATGACTAGTTAATTATTATAAATAAATAATTAATTAATTAATCAAGTAATAAAGTAATAAATTTACCAAACGCATGTAATGCGTTGCAGTATTAACACCCCCCGTGTGTGTGCAGTCACTTTTTTCAGAAGCACGATTCTTCTTGGCTTTCTCACAATAATTTTTAAATGCTTGATCTGTCTCCCAATACTCATTAAACTCAGCCCAAGTTGAGTCTCCCATATAAGATGGCTTCGTACCTGTATTGCGTGCCCTCCACATCAATTCAGAATAGCGATGAGAACATCTCTTATGGAACACTCTCTCAACTGCGGCTTGCTCCCCTGGATACCATGTACATTTTTCCTATTTAAGAAATTTACAATGTTAATTATAAGGCAATAATTAATTAATCAAGTCAATAAGATAATACACCAAATTAATTATTTCGTAGAATACTTACCAAAAATGATCTTAACATCTTCTTATTTGCATCTTTATCTTTTCTAACTTCCGTCCAGTTTTTCCAGCTCTTGGTAAAATTCTCTTTGATTGTTTTTGTGATGGCGGTAGCTGAAGCTTTCGAAAGAATAAAACTGCATTAAAAAAGATGAATTTTGTTACACCAAATATAAGTTATATATAAATGGCAACAAAAATAAATTAATAAATAATATATATATATATATATATATATATATATATATATATATATATATATATATATATATATATATATATATATATATATATATATATATATAGATTTACGAATCGCCAACAATCTGCAATATGATACGCCCATTAGGTGTAACCCTAATCACATCAGTCCCATCAATGAATGTGCGTACCCCATCCGCATCAACATGTGTCAGAGATAAGCCCTCAGTACCAACAGGAATCGATGGGCCCCCTGCAGTACTAGTACTAGCACCATCCTCAGACACATGTGGTGGCAAATATCCGCCAGTAGTAACAACAACACGCGTAGGCTGAACACGGCGCCCTAGGCGAGTAGATGTCTTCCGCCTGCTAGTGCTGGCGGCATCGGGAGGTGGAGGAGGAACATATGCGCCGTCATGATCGGATCCTGAGTCATCATGAGATACCATATCTGTATCTAGACATATACATTTAAACAAACAAACACCATATACTAAACAAAGTTAACATAAACATATACATGAACTCATTAAAATAAATAATTTGAATCCCATTCATTCTCAAACAAATAACATCCTTCAATATTAAAAATAACATCCTTCATTAAAAATAGAATTGTTGAAACATAAATTACATCCTTATATAATTGATTGAAACATAAATAACTAATTTGAATCCCATTCATTCTCAAAATCATCATCATCGGATGGGTGAATTCTTGATACACCAATGTGGTCTGTTGCATCTTCACCATCATCACCTTCGTCATCAACAACTTCATCGTCGGTGTTTGGCTCATCACATAAACGAACAATGGGTTCAACTTGAATCACTTCATTTACATTAGACATCTCTTCCATTTGATATGGCATATCTTCCACCGTGTCATCATTTGTCTGATCAATGCGACCTCTTGGTTTTGTTTTAATTGCGACACACCAACCACGCCTATCAGTCCGCATTGATGGATAAGGGACATAATAGACTTGTCTCACATTTTGTGCAATGACGAACGGATCATACGGTCGATATCTACCATTCATTTTAATGTCCACTGTATTTGACTTTGGATTCACCTTTGTTCCTCGAGCAGACGGATCAAACCAATTACAATAAAAAACCACTATCTTTGGACTAAAATCTAGATGGGGGTACTGAAGTTCATATATGTGTTGAACCACACCATAAAAATCATCTTCACCTCCTCCAGTGACCTCCTTCATGCACACTCCACTATTGACTGTTTCTCTGCCCTGTGTCCATTCATTGGTGTGAAATTTGTATCCATTGACAAAGTATGTGTGCCATTCTTTAACACATCTTCGAGGACCGTCTGATATGTTCCTCAAGTGTTGGTTGGTAGGATTTGGCGGGAGGGAATACACATATTGACTAAACCACATTGGAAAATGCGCATGAATATGAGCAGAAGATTAGTCTTCACATACTGCCTCTGATGACAAGAACTCAAATTCTTAAAGTATTGACTTATTTCAATGAGCGGATTCAAAACGTGTGTTGACAACAAACTAAAAGCGATAGGAAGTAAGCACTCCATGAATACGCGACAATCATGACTCTTCATCCCATGCAACTTCCCATTATCCACATCCGCACATCTAGATAAATTGGAAGAATAACCGTCTGGCATTTTCAACTCTTTTATCCACTGATAAACTGCTTTCGCTTGTTCGGTAGATAAAGTATAATTGGCTTTGGGTTTCAAAATCCTAGTACCTTGCTCAACCAACAATGTAACACCCCTTTTCTACCCGAAATTTTTTTGACGAAAATCAGAGTTTCAAAAAGCGTCTTTTGCTACACCCACAAGGGATGCCACATTTACACCAATAACATCACACGTCAATAATAAAGTTTCACCATTAAAACAGTGCAACACTTAGCACGTCATAACATCATCAAGCAGCGGAATAAAATCAAGGTTCAATTAAATAATTATAACATCACCAAAAAAAACTTCAGAAATTAAATATTAAAGACATCTAATGAAATTAGCGTTCGCCCCCCGAGTGCTACGTATCAGAGCGACGACACCTGACTCAACTAGCGAAGGTAGACATGCCTTCACTCGCAATCACCTGCACGTTACCAACATAGGGGTAACATTCAAACAGAAGGGGTGAGATATCTAACATTATAATAGCATATATGATCGGCAATATGCTAGAGTTACAACACTATATCCCCGCTTCACAACATCAAATTACAAATCACCAAAATTAACACCAACGTCATGAGTAAGTATATGAGATGCAACCCACACCAACGGGTATATGCATGTGGTACCAATCATCACCAATAAAGTAGTCAATACGGGCAACATCACCTATATGAGCATCACCATCATCACCTATAGCTCCAACGGCCGAAGCCATCATCACCAAATAATGCATATGCAATATATGCGACACCATGAACAATGCACCAAACAATTAACAACAACAGACATTTAATTAACACAACATCACCAATATCACCAAGTGGTCATAGACCCATCACCTTAGCCCATGAAATAGGCACATCACCTGTTACATCATCACCAATAACACCGACAATCACCGACACCAAAACACCAATAGATTTACAACAAACAGCACGTTTATTTTACATTGACAGCAACACTATTTTTACAGCAACAACACCTTTATTTTACAGTGACAGCAACACCATTTTTACAGCAACAACACCTTTATTTTACACTGACAGCAACACCATTTTTACAGCAACAACACCTTTATTTTACAGTGAGAGCAACATCGTTTCTAGAGAAACAGCAACATTTGGTCACTGTGACAGCAACATCGTTTTTGGAAAAACAGCAACATTTGGTCACTGTGAGAGCAACATCGTTTTTGGAAAAACAACATTTGGTCACTATGACAGCAACATCGTTTTTGGAAAAACAGCAACATTTGGTCACTGTGACAGCAACACAGCAGGAAAACTGGCGCCAAGCAATGGGGCGCCTAGCAGGCAACAGCAGGATCTGGCGCCCAACAACAGGGCGCCACAGACTGCAGCACAGCACTGAAACTGGCGCCCAGCAACAGGGCGCCACAGACAACACCAACAACACAGGATCTGGCGCCCAGCAACAGGGCGCCTTAGACAGCAACAACAAAACAGAAACTGGCGCCCAGCAACAGGGCGCCTTGGACCACAACAACAACATCAGACTTGGCGCCCAGCAACAGGGCGCCTAGGACAACAGTGGCAACAACAGAATTGGCGCCCAGCAGCAGGGCGCCTAACACCAGGGCAACAGAGTTAGACTTGGCGCCCAGCAACAGGGCGCCTAGCAGCAACACAGAAAATGGCGCCCAGGAGCAGGGCGCCTAGCACCACAACATCAGGAACAGACTTGGCGCCCAGCAACAGGGCGCCTAGCACACAGGCAGCAGAGACGGACATGGCGCCCAGGAGCAGGGCGCCTAGGGCCACAACAACAAAACAGATTTGGCGCCCAGGAGCAGGGCGCCTAAGGCAACAACAGCAACATCAGGCTTGGCGCCCAGCAACAGGGCGCCTGAGACAGCAACAGCAACATCAGGCTTGGCGCCCAACAACAGGGCGCCTGAGACAGCAACAACACTGGAACACTACTGGGCGCCTAGGGCGCCCTTCACAGCAACACAGAATTACGCAACACAGCACTGGGCGCCTAAGGCGCCAACTCCAGCAACCAAGACAGCAACACTGGGCGCCTAAGGCGCCACATCCAGCAACAACAAAACAGGAACATCAAGACTGGGCGCCTAGGGCGCCACATCCAGCAACAACAGACAGCAACATAATTAGACATGGCGCCCAGCAGTAGGGCGCCTTTTCCAGCAACTAAAAACAACAACAACAATGGCGCCCATGGCGCCTAGGTATCCAAATTTTGATTTCCACCATGATCAATCACCAATCACCAATTACAAACATTATGATTATATTCAAACATCATCAAATCGACATCAAACAAGATCAAAGAACCACATAGAGTCTATCTCCCACATAACCCCCATCATAAACCCTATTATAAGGATAGAACCCACCCTTACCTTGGATTTTGCCGAACACGATCTCTCCTTGCACGAAACTCCGAAGAACCACCGCAACAAAGCTCCTCTCCTTTCTCCTTGTGCGCCGTCTCCTTCCTTTCTCTCTTCTCCTCTTCGCAATTTTCTTTCTTTCTTTCTCAAAAAATGCGAATGACTAAATCCTAGCCAACACTCACCTTCATGCGCCTAAGCCTTGGGCTCGTGGATCACGGGCCCCCGTCCACTAATCAGCTAATTACTAGGCACCACTCCCTAATTTGAATAAAACTTCATTTTATTAATTATTAAATATAACGATACTAATAAAATACCTAAATAATTTAATTAAATAAATAATTAAATTATTTGGGCGTTAAAAACAACAAATCCTTTCGTCTACAGAAATGATCTATATCCTTTCTAGCTTTCACATTGTCTTTCGTTTTGCCTTTCACGTTCATGACAGTGTTAAATATGTTGTCAAAAAAATTCTTCTCTATATGCATGACATCGAGATTGTGTCTCAATAGATTATCTTTCCAATAGGGAAGTTCCCAAAAAATACTTTTTTTTTGTCCAATTGTGCCATTGCCCATAGCCATCTGGACGAGAAACAACACCCGCTACGACTTCCACAGGAGGGATATCCCTAACACTATTCCAAACTTCTTCTGGTGTCAACTGACGAGGAGGTCCAGCTGTTTCAACATTTCCCTTGATGAACGCATATTTTTGCTTTCTAAATGGGTGATCCATAGGTAAGAACCTACGGTGCGAGTCAAACCATGAAACTTTTCCTCCGTATTTAAGACTAAAAGCCTTTGTGTCAACCATGCAAATCGAACACGCCATCTTGCCATGTGTCCCCCATCCAGACAATATTCCATAGGCAGGGAAGTCATTAATGGTCCACATCAAAGCTGCCCTCATCACAAAATTTTGTTTGCGTGCCACATCATAAGTTAAAATACCATTCCACAACCTTTTAAGGTCATCAATCAAATGTTGCAAATAGATGTCAATACCAGCTGTTGGATTACTTGACCCTGGAATAATAGAATTTAAAAACATGTATGGTTTGGACATACACATTTCTGGAGGAAGGTTGTATGGGGTAACAATAACTGGCCAACATGAATACGGTGTTGCCGAGGCTTGAATATATGGTGTGAAACCATCAGAGCACAAACCAAGCCGAACATTGCGTGGATCACTGGAAAAATCTGGATGAACACGATCAAAATGCTTCCAACCTTCACCATCAGATGGGTGACGTAATTCACCAGAATTATTTCTATTTTGATGGTGCCATGTCATTTTACTCGCGGTCTCCATTGAAGTAAACATCCTCTGTAGCCTTGGAATAAGAGGCAGATAGAACATTGATTTTCGTGGAACCAGTTTGCCTCTGCTCATCCCTGATCTACTGACACGATAGCGTGGTTGTCCACACAACTTGCATTCCGACAACTCTCCATCATTTATGCCAAACTCATTGTTATAATAGAGCATGCAACCAGACACACAACAATCAATCCTTTTAGATTTTAAGCCAAGCTTCGATACCACTCTTTTAGTTTCATAATAACTTTGCGGTAAACTCCCTCTAATGGGGGTTGCATCCAACATAATTTTGGTCATATATTCCATGCACAACTCAGCAACATTAAATTGAGACTTAAGACCCAACAACCGAACACACATTGATAATTTTGAGTCTGTAGATCCTTCAAATATGGGTTTATTTGTCTCACTCAAATACATGTAAAACCTGAGCTTCCTCATTTGGAACTTCGTCAGCATCTGGTTCTTCAAAATCCAAATTTACTCCAACAGCGTCAGATATCATTCCCTGATAAACATCTAACGGTTGTATTCCCCATCCTTCAGATGTCATAGTCTCTGGATAACTACTTGATGTGTGATCTACTACTTCAACCGGAACATTAACCGCAGGACTTGCAGCTACCCCTGGCGCTCCTTCCCCGTGACGACTCCATGTCCAATAATTTGGCCTAAACCCATTATTGTACAAATGAAGTCTAACTTCATGTTCATTTTTTATAGCTCCAAATGAACATTTCAAGCACGGACATCTAATACCGCCTTGTCGCCCAAATTCTTCATGATCAATGTACTTAGCACAAAAAATAAACTCATCTACTCCTTCTACAAAACGTCATTTTACACCAGATCTTCCAGGATACAATCGATCATACATCCAACTACGATCCATTTTCAAGAACTATGTATACTACACTACAATATAAATAAAATAAACTATCAATTACTTCATATTTTGATATAGATATTTATATATTACTCATTTTATTTTGATATTTCAATAAACTATCAATTACAAGTAACACAATTAATTTTTTGATAATGTTATATACTAATAATTTAAACATTATAAATAATAATTCCACATTTAATTTTAAATTTCAATTTTTATAAGACAATATATGTTAATAAAATTTATAAGTGGACTTAATAAATAAGTTTTTTCAATATAAATTATTTTGTATTATTATTGCAAACAAAATTTGTAACAAAATTTTACTATAAATAGTGAAGTAAGTAATATTTTATTAATTACTTTAACAACTAACCGTAGTGAAGAGAAGGCTCTGGCTTGAAGCAGCTTATCCTGAACTCAAGCAGAGAGGAAAAAGGAAGAACCCAAACAATACCTAAACAAACAACAACACAATTAGTAACAAACTCATATTATTATAAAATAATTTAAAAACGAATATAAAAAAAAAATTAAAAACTAAAACTATTAACTCATATCAAAAACATACCTTGAAGAAATTTTCCAATGAGAGGAGAAGACAATTCGTAGGGAGGAAGTGCTACACTTCAAAAAGAGATTTAGTAGAGAAGGAGAGAATTTGGAGAGAGTAAAAGAGAAATTTTAAGAAGAGAATGAGATGATTGTTAGAAGTGTGAAGAATGAGAAGTGGGGAAGGGATATATATAGGAAAACGGAGCCAACGGTCAAAAGGAAATATCCGCCGCAAAGGCCCTTTGCGGCGGATTTTTGGTCTTTGCGGCGGATTTTGAAATTAAATATCCGCGCCTATTTTTCAAACGGGGATTTGCGGCGGATTGTGGGTCTTTGCGGCGGATGGCATCCCCAAGATGCAATCAAGTAGACATGAGAGAAGAAGAAGGAATGTTCTAAAATCTAGCAAACAAATGGCATGGAAAATAGAACAAAAGTAGGAAGAAGGGAGATAAAACAAAGCATGTTAAATCAGCAAAGCAAATCACACATTCAATTAATCGGCTTGACCCACTTAAGAAAAAGAATCCCCAGTGAAGTCGCCAGCTGTCGCACCCCGAAAAATCCTTGGAGGGATTTTTCTTCGCACAACGGGATTTTGGAGTCGCCACCAATATTTTTTTAAAGGTAAAACATCGGAAAAACCTTTTTTGGAAAGCAATGGTCTTTGGAACCATTAGATTTGGGTTCGGGGGTCTAATTACGTATGGGGAAGGTATTAGCACCCCATAACGTCCCTTCAAAGAAGGGTTACCTTAATTAAATATGTGATTTGCAAAGTTGATTCGGAAAAATGCTTTGTTTTTACCTCTTTTGTTGATGAATGACTTAATGAAAAATCTTTAGTTTTCGCGCTTGACAGAGAGTATCCGCTCCTACGTATCTCCCGGGGCGATGGAGAATTAAAAGCAACGCAGTTCTTGTTTTTGAATAATGTTTTATTTTGGAAAAGTGTTTGGTTTTTGAAAGGAAAAATATTTTGGGTTTGTTGTGCTTGACGGAGAGTATCCGCTCCTACGTATCTCCCGGTGCGATGGAGAATTCAAAGCTACGTAGTTCTGGGTTGTCTAGAAAAAGGTTTTTGTTTTTTCTCTTGTTTAATTGTGAAAATTGAGCTTTCATGATGATCAATTGAGCAAAGGCTCCAAGTGACCACCATTAGCACTCCATTGTTAATAATCATGCAAGCAAAGGCTTCGCAAGACTACTAACAAAGTTTTTGATTTAGTGAAAATCTTTAGGAAAATTAGGCATTCATGATGATCAATTGAGCAAAGGATCCAAGTGATCGCCACTAGTACCTCATTGTTAATAATCATGCAAGCAAAGGCTCCACAAGACTACTAACAAAGTTTGATTTTGAAGAGTTTTCGCAATTGGATTGATTCTTGTTTAGGGAATGATTTTGATTCTTGAAAAGGTTTTTGATTGAAAGTGGACCTAGACTACACACATTATGACACAATACATAGATAGGCAAAGAATGAACCCAAGTTGAACATTTTGGCGAAAATGCATGAATAGGCAAGAAAATGAACCTAAGTTGCACATCTTATTGAAGATGCTAGGCGATGGGATGAACCTAACTAGGCATTTATGACACAGTATGTGAATAGGCCAAGGCATTTCAAAGCACAAGTGATATCAAACTTCTAATGAATCACTTGCAAAACCCTAAGGATTTCACATCAACATTAGACATAAGCACCCATGTGGTATCCTTTTGATGTCATCAATGTCTAATACATTTCTTCAATCAACCACATGGAAGGAATAAATTAAAAGGGGCATTTGCCTCATGCAAGATCATAGGCAAGTCTTAAGACTAAATTGACAAGTTTAGGGAATTAGGGTGTTGAATCCCTTTAGGTAATCTTTGACACTTGGGATATGCACAAGTGCATAGGTGTCAAATCCTCTTACCATATCGTCAACACAAAACCAAAAATTGTTTTAAAACAATTACTTATTTGCAAGACCAAAAGCATTTCAAAATGATTTATAAGTTGTTTTTGGTAATCAAAGCAATTGGTAAGGAAAGGAAACCTAAATTTGCATTCTTGTTCACTAGGAATCACATAAGAAATTGAATCCTCTTAGGCAATCCTCAACACTTAAAGTGTGCCTCAAAGCACAAGTGAGAGTCCTCTTGCCAATCATCAACATAGGGCACGACTTGCAAGCAAATTCATGAGAACAACAATTTTTAAGCAAACAAACATCATAATCAAGGTTCAATTCCAAGTGATTGCAAGATTAGACAACCAACTCATCAAAAATCTCATAAACCCTAATTTCTTTGAAACATGCGAAACTAACATAAACCCTAAATCCCATTTTATTCATGGAAACACAAGATAATGCAAGAGAACAACATAGGTTAAACTTTTGGCAAGGATTCACACGATCAAGCAAAGAAATGCATAACAATCACACAAACCCTAATTTTCTTCTAATATGCGAAATGAAATAAGCTTCAAATCATCATTTTATTCATGAAAATAACAAGAAATGAGTGAAATAACAACAACACACAATTTATTCTAAAGGAGAGAAGCATTCCAAGCACCCAAGCCTCTCAAAGTGCTTGTCAAAATACTTGAAATACATCTCTCACTCACCAACAACAACTATGCTAATATTATGACATTAAAATGCAATGGGATGCCAAAATGAAGTGATGGTTTACATCTTTGATGCTAAAATTGGAAGATGATGCTTGGTTTCAAAGTATACCTCAACTCCAAGCTAGAATAAGGAAACAAATGAGATGAATGAATGCAAAACCCCTTTAATCTACTCTTCAATCTTCAACTTTGAACTTGATCCTTGAATTTGAAGGTTAATCTTTGAGAAGAATGCAAGAAGGATGGAAGATTTAGTGTAAGAAAGGTGTTTTAGTGGATGATTGAGTGAAGGAATTGAACAAAAATGAGGTGAGGGAGAGGAGGAGGTATTCGCCAAGGAGAGGAGGAAGGAGGTTTTTGTGCAAAAAATGAACTCCTCTTGTATTTTGGGAGAGTAGGCTTATATATGGTCTTGGGTGAAATTAGGGTTAAGGGTAGAATAGGAATGGGATGTTCTATTTTAAGTAAGTTTGCAATTTCTTATGAAGGAGTGAGTGTGAGAGAATGGTGTCATTTACAAAAAAGGGTATGAATCTACATGAGAGTGTGTGAGAATTAGGGATGTGTATGAAATGGGTAGGATTAATGATAGTACAAGAATATTCTTAAGGAATAATTGTACAATAGAAGAGTGTGGAAGAAATTGTGGAGAGAGAGAGAGAGAATTCGACTATGACAACAAAAATGGGGAGGGAAAATTGCTTCTCCTTTTTGGTCTTTTGTCTTATTGATGACACTTTGTACTTTCTATTTGAATTTTGAATTTTTGGGCATGCAAATGATAGTGCACCTATTGAAAATGTGTCACATATTTTTGGGCACCATAAAAATATCCCTCTAATTATTCATGACAATAAAAGTGGTCATTTAATAATCGGGGAATATTTAATGGACCTTTTTCAGTTTTCTTGTGCAATAAAAATGGGAAAAATGCCTTTTAATTATTTTGAATTAGGATTTTCTTCCAAAAAATTATACGAAAATTATCCTTGATAGAATAAATTGTATTTTTCATCCTTGACTTGGTTTAGTCCAAAAATAATTAACTTACTCTCATTTGAATGCCCACAGATATTGAAACATGCACTATTTTATTCCCTAAAATTCTCAAAAATTAATAAAAATGTTTTTTTTATTATGAATGCACATTTTTGTTTGAAAAAAAAAAGGTTTTGACTTGGGCGGACAAAATTAGGGTATGACAGCTGCCCCTCTTTATTTGGATTTTACCAAGAAATATGAGTTGGCCGAGACATATTTCGAAGGTAAAATAGGAATAAAGAATTCAGAAATTATACCAATTTTGTCTACTTGGAGAAATCCGAATTTTCTTTTTCCGTTTCTTCTTTTTTCTCTTTTCTCCTTTTTCTTTTCTCTTTTTTTTCTTTTTTCTTTGCTCTTTTTTTTCTTTTGAATCAACACTTGGAGTGTTGATGAGGAAACAATAAACGAAATGGTTAACAACATGCACGCTAACTGCGAAAGGCAAGGAAGGCACTAAATGAAGAAAGCGATAAAGAAAGCGGTAAAATGCCAGGCTGCCTAAAACCTGTAAACGAACCCTTGCGAATCCGAGTTTGCACGTGGCTTTGAGGAGCACGCATCCTGAGAATCTCTGGTCATTCGAGCGACCGGGGGGATCGTTATCAGCTCCGGAACTGATATACTGATCAATGCACGGCGCCCACTGTATCTTAGGCTGATACAACTATTCCGTTGAACCTCACATGAGGCTGCGGTCCATCGCGTTGCTCGTACATGATGTGAGACCATGAACAGAAGGGAGCACCGAACTCTGATAAGAGCGATTTGAACTCCAAACTGCAATGCACGCTTGAGCGCCGAACTGAAAAGCATTTGAACTCCGAAATAAGAGGGCATTTTCTGGGAACTGGGTGCGAGGATTAACATCGAAGTACTTATCCGTCCTTGTACCTGCAAGTGAGATGAACAAATGCATGCAATGCAAATGCCATGATTGCTTTTTGATGGGATGAATGTGATGTGATGCAGGAGTTTCTTTTTGCTTGCATGAATTTTTTTGTCTATGTTTGATGAATGCAATGCATGAATTTTATTTGTTTTATTGCTCTTTTGCTCTTGTTTTTTTTTTGGGCTGTTTCGACCAAATCGTAGGACTTGCGTTATGAGGCACGATGGTCGTCCATAATGGTGCGAGGGTCATGCTTATGGCTTTTGAGAATTGTTTTGACGCGATCAGTGCTTTTGTTTGATTCTTGTGAATTTACCTGATTGAGAGATCATTTCTTTTCTCATGATTTTCAAAAGTTTCGCAATGATTTTAATGCTCTGATTTATGCACATTTTCATAATTCATTTATCATCTACCATAAAACATCATTTTAAAGCACAAATGAAAAGGAAGCAATGATAAAACAATAAGCAGACGGAGTGGAAAATTTGGACTTTTTATTCATATGGAAACCGAACGCGCAAAAGGTCGCGCCGACTGAAAAGAGTACATTGAGAATTTTTTGAAACTAAAAAAAAAACAAGAAAAATGGACGCAACAGATCTTATGAGCGCTCTTTGTCTTTGGAGTGTTGATGCCAATCACCCATACTTATATCCTTGATCACCCTTTTATCCAAGCTTTTGGAGGCGCTGCTTGCCTCTTTTACTTTTTTAAGTCCAACCTTTCTGACCCTAATTTTTTCTTGGACCGCTCTTTGCGAGTCTTCAATCCACTGCCCTTTCGGGTTTTCAACCTAGCGAGCTAATTCTTGCTTGGCTCATCTTTCTCTTTTTTCTTTTATTTTTCTCAGGCGTAATATTTCTTGACTGAATCTGAATTGACTGGGTTTCTGAGTTCTTCACCATCCATGTTGGTGAGTATCAATGCTCCTCCAGAAAAGGCTTTCTTTACCACATATGGTCCATCATAGCTAGGAGTCCATTTCCCACGGGGGTCACTCTGAATAGGCAGGATCTTCTTGAGCACAAGGTCTCCTTCGCTGAATTCTCGGGGACGGACCTTCTTGTCGAAAGCTGTCTTCATCCTATGTTGATACAACTGGCCATGACACAGGGCAGCAATTCTTTTCTCCTCAATGAGATTCAGCTGATCCAGACGAGCCTGGACCCATTCTGCTTCTTCCAACTTGGTTTCCATCAGCACCCGTAGGGAGGGTATTTCAACTTCAATAGGGAGGACTGCTTCCGACCCATACACCAAAGAGAAAGGGGTTGCCCCGGTTGAAGTACGCACCGAGGTACGATACCCATGCAACGCGAAAGGAAGCATCTCATGCCAATCTTTGTAGGTTACTACCATCTTTTGCACGATCCTCTTGATATTCTTATTGGCTGCTTCGACTGCCCCATTCATCTTGGGACGGTATGGAGAAGAATTATGATGTTGGATTTTGAAGTCCTCGCATAACTCTTTCATCATCTTACTGTTCAGGTTGCTGCCATTATCTGTGATAATCTTGTCTGGAAGCCCATAGCGACAAACCAGATCTCTCTTTATGAACTTAGCAACCACAGAGCTAGTAATGCTGGAGTATGAAGCAGCTTCAACCCACTTGGTGAAGTAATCAATAGCGACCAGGATGAAGCGATGCCCATTTGATGCCTTAGGCTCGATGGGACCTATGACGTCCATGCCCCACATTGAGAATGGCCAGGATGCAGTCAGGACATTTAGGGAAGCAGGTGGCACATGAATGTGATCAGCGTAGATTTGGCACTTGTGACATCTTCTCACGAAACTATAGCAATCTGATTCCATTCGTAACCAATAATAGCCAGCTCTTAAGATTTTTCTTGCCATAGTGTGCCCACTGGAATGAACCCCAAATGAGCCTTCATGGACTTCTTTCATGATTTTTGTTGCCTCTTCTTCTGCCACACACCTCAGGAGGACCATATCATAATTCCTCTTGGATAGGACTGCACCGTTCAAAAAGAAATTCCTTGACAATCTTCTGAGGGTTCTCTTGTCATTCTCTGACGCTCCAGGAGGGTATTCTCTGTTCAAGATGTACTGCTTGATGTCATGATACCAGGGCTTGTTATCAGACTCTTCCTCAATTGCCGCGCAGTAATGATGTGCTGGCAAATCTCGATACTGAATCTTGATGTGAGTCAAGCTTTTGTCGTAGTTGATATTGAACATTGAAGACAAAGTGGCTAGTGCATCAGCCAAAATGGTTCAAACTGCTTTTTCACCTTATCTCTGATCTTTAAGGACATTTCTGGCTTCATTCTTCTCAGTTTCTGCTTTACCGGAGGACATTCTGGCTTGACCGGCAACTTATGCACCACTATGTCAGTATCTAACCCTGGCATATCCTGATAAGTCCATGCGAAGACATCAACATAGTCATGCAGGAGTTCGATTAGCTTCTTGCGCTCACTTTCCTTTATTGAAGTACCCACCTTTACTTCCTTCTTACTGTCCTCTGTGCCTAGGTTAATTATCTCAACAGATTCCCTATGCGCCTGTATAACCTTTTTGTAACACCCCGTTAATTTCTAACTTGTAGAAACTACCGAAGCGCACTACTGGCATACATCAGAGTGACTTTCCTTTTAACATGTTGAACACACATCTAAACTTCGATGAATCACACATCAAACGTGCTTAAATAACTGAACTGAAATATATAAAGTCGGTCCTTACACCCTCAACTAGTGTTCAATACTCAAAACCGAAAGTCTGCGGAAGCGATTTACAACTTGAAATACATAAGTCGTACAATCGAGTAGTCTTAAGATACTGAATACAAAATACAGAGATACAAGGGAAACTGAAATATGAGACATAAAGAAATAAAGATAGCAGTTGCTCCTCAAGCATCTTCATAGCCGTGCCTCACGGTCTTCAACTTTCCCTGCTTAACTGAAAAACAACAACAATGGATTGGGTGAGACAACTTGTCTCAGTGAGTCCTATCGCGACCCCTTACTAATCCTTTCGGTTCAATTATGCTTGATTCATTATTCTGATTCTAACTCATAGTCCTCTAAATTGACTATGTGGCTAACTAACTGAAGTTGTCCTTATAACCCTTAAGCCGGTTACAAGACGCAACTCATAAACTGAACTAAACGTTGTCCTTATAACCCTTAAGCCGGTTACAAGAAACAACACATAAACTGAACTGATATTTTAGCGTGTCACCGGTCACTTGGCATAATAAGCTTCCGGTGAACCCGTCCCCACTAATCGGCTGGGTCCCTGATGGGGCCTAGGTTCATAGGGCTCATGACTTCCCCTCCCCTAGCACACTAAACTGAAATAGGGTCGTCACCCTAACTGAACTGATGTATATATTTTAATATACCTGAACTGAACTGAACAATAATTCTGAACATAAAACTGAACTTATACTTAATCGATGAACTTAAACATAACCATGAACTTGAACATAACTTACTTATAACTAAACATGAACATGACTTAATCTTAGGCTTAGCTTATCTTATACTTAACTTGGCCCTTATCACTAGGTGATCTAATTACTAACTTAGTCTAATCATTAAGTGATCTCTCATGGATTACTAAGGTTCGCTAACTTAACTTACACTAATTATCCAGCTAGTCCAAACATAATACATCAATCACACTTAGCATAATCATAACATAATAATCGGTCTCAATCATGAACTTAGCTTAGGCATAACAATCTCATAGTTAGGGTCATATCCTCAAGAGCGAGTTAGAATCAATCAAACAATGATATTAATAGGGTCACATCATCAGAGTTGGTTGAGAAGGAGATCGGAAGAGGTTTGGAACCGAAAGGAGCGACGAAACGGAATTTAGGAGTACGGTACCAGAAGGGGGCGCACGATCCGTGCCCAGGGGCGCATGATCCGTGCGTCCTATTACTTTTCGCAAATTGGCAACCCGAAGGGGGCGCACGATCCGTGCCCAGGGGCGCACGGTCCGTGCGTCCTGTGAGCTCAGAATAATTTCCTCTTTCGTTCCGTTTCGCTTTCCGATCGTTTCTAATCCGTAACCCGATCGACATCCAACCTTCAAACAGAGTTTATAAACATAATTCCAGACATAATCCAATCATCACAATCCACACATCAATCATGCAATTTTAATCACAATTTCAGTCCGACGATTTATCAATCTCATGATTCAAACGATATTTTCGCAAAACGGTTTCGCACCGGAATTTCACAAATTCGCGACTCAATTAAAATGAAAAGGCTGAAAACAATCCTAGTGAGTATTAGAACTCACCTTTTCGTGACGACGATACTCCCGACGCCGAAACTTCTCGAATACGGACGAACGGAGAATCACGAATCCGCTCCAGCTATTTCCAGCAACAAACCGCCAAATTGCAACGAGCGTAACTCACTCAAATCTCAACCAAACTTAGCAAAACGAGGGTCTACGGTGAAGGGAATTTTCTCTACTTTCTGATGGAGAAAGATTCACTTACATGCAACCAGTGGTTTGGGAGATATTAACAAAACAATAGGACTGCTTCGGAACAGTGGCTGATTCTTAATCCGAAAGTTGTCAGTGTGATATCTCTCTCATTTCTCAATGAAATCCTGCGGTTCTTGTGCCCAAAATGAAGAGTTTTGTGTCTAGTTTCCAGTGGGACAAGAATCACGATGATCGGAGTCGTGCTCAGGGAGATACGAACGAAACACTGAAGGTAGGTAAAACGGGTTTTTCACTGGATTCTGTGCTTGCACCAAGAACTTCAACAAACTGCTTCTAGTAACTCACAACAGAAAACCCAATTCGTGATAGTGGTACAGTAGGTGGTCTATGGCTTCAAAAGTGGTATCAAATGGAAGAGCATGAAATATGGAGATGAATGGTGGTGATAGTTGAGACATGCATGATGGTTGAGACTAGATCCTCTCCTCCCTTTCCCTTCTTCCTCACGCACTCTCTCCTCTCTCAGCCCTCTGTTTTTGCTTTCTTTCCTCTCTCTCAAAATTCTGGAATGTTTTGCTTTTAAGTGTGTGTGTGGCCAGCAGGAGAATTTAAGTGAGCATGCTAAAAAGAAAATGGGAAGGAATGGACTATCCTACCCTCATTTGACTCCCACTTAAACCACTTCTAACCCATTACTAAATCAATGATTTCTTATCATAATATATAGCAAACAATCAACATCATACATTATTTACTTGATCATCAACTATCTCATAATTAATTGAATCAAGTAACTCACTATCAAAACATTTTATTTTTAACCAAGTTAATAAAATCACCAAATATCAATTCATGTCAATTAATTTAAATTTTAAAAATTGAGGATATTACACTTTTCCTCTTGTTCAACCATTCTCATCAATTCTGGAGGAGTTTCCCAGTCATCCTCAACATCCTCCTCAGCTTGATTAACGGGGTGATCAAAATTAACATATGAACCGTTGGCATCATTATTTTCAAAGATATCATTTTAGATTTTGGAATGAAAATAACAGGGAAATCAATGATCTTCCAATTATCAAGCTCTTCATCTGCAGCACTGCGACGCACCAAGTCCACACCTTTGTCTTTCATAACGGATTCTTCCTCAATGACGGCCACCTGATTGGGGTCCAGCATACCCGTGCTCCTGAAGCTCTGGGAGAGATCATAGATAGGAACCTTCTTCAAGCTTGGTTCCCGCCCCTGAAGCTTAGCTAGCCTCCTTTCTCGCTTTTCCTCAGCCATTCTCTTCTTATCAGCTTGAGTGGGCCAATATCCTAACCCACGCCTATCCTTGTACTCTCGCAGCTGAACCGGCGCCAGAATTCCCTGCTCGGACTTTCCCAACCCTTTTCCAATCTGGTAACCATTTTTCAACATGACCTTGGCTACCATGATAGCAGCGTTAGATATCTTTGGTGCAGGCAATGGGGCTACTTCCCTCACGAAAGCAGCGTTTGCAATTTCCAGCGACTGAAAGGCAGATTCAAGCGACTCCTCTACAGCCTCAATGTATTAAGAAGGATGGGGCTTGCTAATTATGAACTCTTCTTCTCCAAAAACGACTATCAGCTTGTCGTTGACTACAAACTTAAGCCTTTGGTGGAGGGATGAAGGAACAGCGCCGACAGCATGAATCCAGGGTCTCCTGATAACTCTAGATTATATAGAGTTATTTATACTTCTAAACGCAACAAATTGCTTTAAACTCAAGTACAACGTGTGTTAAATATAGTAATATTAGTAAAATAACAACATTCTACGAATTATGTGATGAATAAAGCATTTTGTATATATATTGGTATGTTTGATGTGTTTGTTCAGTTTTTCTACAGATGATGCTTCTGCATCACAGATGCTTCTGCACTTAGTGCTTCTGCACCACAGATGCTTCTGCATCACAAATGCTTCTGCACCATCCTGGGCTGAAGATTTATAAACCCACAATGGAAGCACCTCAATTCATACCTCTACTCCAGAACTTCTATGACATCATGCTTTGTCACAATTCACATGGAGCACATGGCCACATGCATAAGGAGGCGCCCACCATAAACATCATCATGAAAGGCTATTCACCTAAAGACATATGGCCTTACATAATTGGACCTCTTCTTATGGAAATGTGCTGAACTTAATCTCCTTGTCTAAAGATCAGAAAAGCAACCATGGTTAAGCCTCCTTAGGTTAACTTGGTTTTCAAGCAAACCCTCAAGCAAAGGAAATCTCCAAGGCTATAAAAAGGGCTCCCACTTCTCACTTGAAGAGCATCGCATATCTCACTTGATTATATGTAGATCAAACACTTTACTTATATTTTAGTAGTTTCAATTCTTGCATTTTATTTACTAGTTAGTTGTAAGAAGGTGAGGAAGGAATTGACACCCTCTTCCTCCACTTCTTCATAGATAGACGAAGGAATCAGTGCTTCTGCACTTGATGCTTTTGCACCTGTCAGAATTCATGCAAAGGAACATCAATTTGTGTAACTTCTACCCTATTGATATCTTTTATATGATTCATGTTATCATGTTCCTTACAGATTCTCTCTATTATATAATGAGTAACATGAGCTAAATTCCTTTAGTTGAGATGTTCTAACTTATAATGTTCTTTCGAGTAAGTTAATATGTTTTTAAGTGTTGTAGCATTTTGGGTCTTGTGTTATACTACATCCATCTTATTTTAAGGTTGATCTCTTGCAATAAGTAGAGTTATATTCACAGACATGGTTTATAATTAGAAATCAAGACTAATAAGGGTGAGTGTTTTAATAAAGGCTTTGTTAAACTTGTTTTAATAAAGAAACTGTGTTAAAACCATGTTAAGTCCTAGACATAGGATAACATAGTCCTTAGGGTGAAACAGTGGGTACTTCAAAGGCAGGAGTGAACTTATTTAGCAAGCCCAGACATGGGAAGCTTGTAATGAAACTCTGAAGAAAGTAGCTGAAAAGCACACACTTATGCTGCTGCACTCAATGCTACTGCACTTGATGCTTCTGCACTTGATGCTTCTGCATCATAGTGCTTCTGCATCTCTAAAAACATAGAGACTCTCAAAAGAAGCATTATATAGTAAAGACATCTCAACTATCTTTCTCAACTGATTTCCTTCATCTTATTTTACATACTTGCATTCTGTTTTTACTTAAACTAAAAACCCCAAAATTTGTGAGTAGAATAGTAGTACTAATTTATATGCTTTCTAAACACACAAAAAGTTAATCCAATCCCTGTGGGTTCGACCTTTCTTATCATTATATTATTTGTTTGTGACTGTGTATACTTGCACATCTTTTCACACACCAAGTTTTTGGCGCCGTTGCTGGGGATTGCCATTAATTTTTGTTGTTTAGATTTATAAGTTAGTATTTTATTACTCTGGTAGTTATTTTCTGTGCAGAAACAGGTGCAGATGCACTAGCATATGCCCAGGGATAAGCCACCAGAATTTGAATTCGATCCAGAGATTGAAAGAAGGTTCAGGAGTTTGCTAAGACTTCAAAAACAAAGGAATCAAGACTGCAGAAACATGTCTCATCACAGTGAGGGACACAGCTCGAGATCAGCCTCAGTTGAAGGAGGACCTGGTTCACAACATGATACTGAAGAAGGCCACAGAAATCAATTCATTCACATGGGCCCAATAGGTATGATTAATGATAGAAATAGATCCATGAGGGATTATGCTATGTTTGATCATCAAAATATGCAAACAAGTATAGCAAGACCTCATATTGATGCTGTGCATTTTGAATTTAAACCCATGATGTTCCAAATTTAGAAAACCAGGTGGGACAGTTAGCAACAGCTCTGTATCAAAGATCAACAGGTACACTGCCATCAAATACAGAAGCTACCACAGCCCAAAGACCAGGAAAGGAGCAGGTAAAAGCCATTGCTCTAAGATCAAGGTGAAGGTAAGGGAGAAAAAAAAATAAAAATAAAAAAAATACTCATGATGCAGAAGCACCAGATGCATCTGCATCTCCTGAAGTTCCAACTCCAAGGTTAGTTTCTGAATACCCTCCTCCTCCTTATCCTCAGAGGTTAAAAAAGGCACATGAGGAGAAGCAATTCAGTAAGTTTCTTGAGATTTTAAAACAAATACACATCAATGTTCCCTTAGTTGAAGCACTTCATCAAATGCCTAACTATGCTAAATTTATGAAAGACGTGCTTTCAAAAAGAAGAAGATTAGGGGATTTTGGAACAGTTGCCATGTCTAAGGAATGCGGTCTAATTTTACAAAGCAAAATTCCAAGAAAACTAAAGGATCCTGGTAGCTTTACAGTCCCATTCTCAATAGGAAAATCTTATACAGGTCGTGCATTGTGTGATTTAGGTGCAAGTATCAACTTAATGCCTAAATCCATATTTACACAGCTAGGGATTGGAAATGCTAGGCCCACAACAGTAACACTTCAATTAGCTGATAGATCAATAGCTTATCCAGAAGGAATCAGTGAAGATATTTTGGTTAAGGTTGACAAATTTGTGTTCCCTGCAGATTTTGTTATTCTTGATTTTGATGCAGATAAAGAAGTACCAGTTATTCTTGGGAGACCATTCTTAGCAACTGGAAAAGCACTAATTGATGTGCAAAAGGGAGAAATAACCATAAGAGTAAATGATCAAGAAGTGAAATTCAATGTGATGACTGCTCTGAAATATCCTGCTGAGGAGAGTGAAGAGTGCTCAGCAATCACCAATCTTGACCATTTGGTGCAGAAGCAATTCCAGAAACAGTATGATTATCTCACCAGTGCACTAGCACCAGATGCTTCTGCACCTCCTGAAGAAGAAATCTTGGAAAAAGACATTTTTTCAAGAGAAGCAGCAGCACAAAAGGTATGGTCTAGAACTTTTGAATCTCTTAATTTAGAAGACCCTAGCCTTAAAAAGAATTTACCCTCAATTGAACAACCTCCTAAGCTAGAATTGAAAGAATTGCCCAAACATTTGAAGTATGCTTTCTTAGGGGAAGATGATGCACTTCTAGTGATCATTGCCTCTGACTTAACAATAGAGCAGGAGCATGATCTCATTTGTACCTTAAGAAAGCATACAAAAGCTATAGGTTGGCAAATGGCAGACATAAAAGGAATTAGCCCTTCTATATGCATGCATAGGATAAATTTAGAAGATAACTCTAAAAATGATATAGAAGGGCAAAGAAGGCTAAATCCTATAATGAAAGGGGTTGTAAAGAAAGAAATCATCAAGTGGCTAGATGCTGGAATCATATACCCCATATCTGATAGTGCATGGATAAGCCCTATTCAGTGTGTTCCAAAGAAAGGAGGTATGACAGTAATAGCCAATGAAAAAAATGAATTGATACCAACAAGAACTGTTACAGGTTGGAGGATCTGTATGGATTATAGAAAACTGAATAAGGCCACAAAAAAAGATCACTTCCCTTTACCCTTCATTGACTAAATGTTAGATAGGTTGGCAGGTAAGGAGTTTTATTGTTTCTTAGATGGTTATTCAGGGTACAATCAGATTGCAATAGAACCTGAAGACCAACAAAAAACCACCTTTACATGCCCCTATGGAACATTTGCATTTAGAAGAATGCCTTTTGGACTCTGTAATGCACCTGCAACATTCCACAGGTGTATGATGTCCATCTTTTCTGAATTCATTGAGCAATCAATGGAAGTATTCATGGATGATTTCTCAGTCTTTGGAAACACTTTTCAAACATGTTTATCAAATTTAGAGAAAATTCTCCAAAGATGTGAGGAAACAAACTTGGTACTTAATTGGGAGAAATGCCATTTCATGGTACAAGAAGGCATTGTATTAGGTCACAAAGTATCAAAGAAAGGTTTAGAAGTGGATCAAGCAAAGATTGAGGTCATTGAAAAACTGCCACCTCCAACAACTGTCAAGGGAATTAGAAGCTTCTTAGGCCATGCAGGCTTCTACAGAAGATTTATCAAAGATTTTTCAAGGACATCCAAGCCATTATGTACACTCTTGCAAATTGATGCACCTTTTAACTTTGATGAACCTTGTATGGAAGCATTTCAAAAACTCAAAAAAGCATTGGTAACTGCACCAGTGATTGTTACACCAGATTGGAGCAGGCCATTTGAATTAATGTGTGATGCTAGTGATTTTGCTGTAGGAGCTGTCTTAGGGCAAATGTATGACAAAATCTTTCATTCTATTTATTATGCTAGCAAGACATTAATTGAAGCTCAATTGAATTATACTGTAACAGAAAAAGAATTGTTAGCAGTGGTTTTTGCATTTGATAAATTTAGATCCTACTTGGTTGGCACCAAAATTATTGTCTATACTGATCATGCTGCCATCAAGTACTTAATTTCCAAGAAAGACGCAAAACCAAGGTTAATAAGATGGATTCTCCTCCTTAAAGAATTTGATCTTGAAATCAGAGACAAAAAAGGGGTGGAGAATCAGGTTGCTGACCATTTATCTAGACTTGAAGGTGAAAGAACATGTACTCAAAAAGGAGAGATCAAGGAAAGCTTTCCTGATGAAAAACTGTTAGCCATAACTCTAACAGCATCCAGTGCTTCTGCACCTAGTGCTTCTGCACCTAGTGTTTCTGCACCTTGGTTTGCTGGCATTGTTAACTTTCTTGTAAGCAAGGTGGTACCAGTGAACATGACTTACCAACAAAGAAGGAGATTTTTTCACATAATCAAAGAATATCACTGGGATGGCCCATTTCTCTACAAATTGTGTCTAGACCAATTAATGAGGAAATGCATCCCCCAAGAAGAACAGCAAGCAGTGCTTCTGCACTGCCATGCTGCACCATATGGAGGACACTTTGGATGCAACAGAACAACAGCTAAGGTACTACAGTCTGGTTATTATTGGCCAACTTTATTTAAAGATGCATATTCAATGGTCAAAACTTGTGACAAATGTCAAAGAGCAGGTAATATTTCTGAAAAACATGAAATGCCTAGAACTAATATATTAGAAATTGAACTTTTTGATGTATGGGGCATGGATTTCATGGGACCATTTCCACCTTCTTTTGGCAAACTATATATCTTAGTAGCTGTAGATTATGTGTCTAAATGGGTAGAGGCAGTAGCATTGCCTAATAATGATGCCAAATCTGTTGGCAAATTCCTTTTGAAAAACATTTTTACAAGGTTTGGCACCCCAAGGGCAATTATCAATGATGAAGGATCACATTTTTGCAATAAACTTATTGAAAATCTTCTTGCAAAATATGGGATTAAGCATAAAATTGCTACAGCCTACCACCCACAAACAAGTGGACAAGCTGAGCTATCAAATAGGGAAATTAAAAGAATGCTTGAAAAAATGGTTGGACCATCTAGAAAAGATTGGTCCTTACATTTAGATGAAGCATTATGGGCATACAGAACTGCTTTTAAAACACCATTAGGTATGTCCCCCTATAGATTAGTCTATG